>PVJH01029194.1:0-26357 GCA_004026705.1 Nesogale talazaci | reverse complement strand
CCTTTTGGCATATTCTCTGAGATTTTCCTTGTCTGGAAAGACTCTTACTTCTCCATCAATTTTGATAGATAATTTGGCTGGATAGAGTATTCTTGGGTTTGCATCATGTTCCTGCAATTTTTGGAATATGCTGCTCCACTCTCTCCTCTTCTTCATAGTTTCCATTGATAGGTCCGAGCATATTCTTATCTGTTTGCCTGTATATGTGATTGCCCTTTTTTCCCTAGCTGCTCTCATAATTTTCTCTTTTTCCTCATAATTGGATAGTTTAACAACTATATGTCTTGGTGTCTTCTTCTTGGGGTTTAGTCTAGCTGGTGTTCTTTCCACCTCCTGTATGGTTATCTGGTTTTCATTCATTAAGCTAGGGAAGTTTTCCTCTAGGCATTCCCTCACCATCCTTAGGAGTTTTTTAATGAAATGTTCTCATAGTGCCCTATGTCTCCCAAAGGTAAGTATTTCTTTTGAGAAGAAAAGAATCTAAACTCCACTAACATTTCTGGGGAGCCAAGCTGGGAAAATAGGGCCACTAGATAAGACGGTACTGTTCTTAGCAGAGTCTTGACAGGATGAAACTGGAGTCTTATCTAGGCAAGAAGATGAGTGGTCACCAGACTCCCTTGCAATTCTCTACCCTTCTTTGCCTCCATGATGAGAATCCAGCCAGATCACAGAGGGGAGAGAATCTCTCTAGAAATCTTTGCTTCTTTCTTTTATTTATTGTCTAATGCTGAAAATCTTTTTCTACCCAACCTCTGCCAGACCTGTTTAGGCTGGAGGGAACTATTACTTTGGTGTGTGAGAGAGACTGCCTTTTTTTTCAGGGTTTGTCTTAACCTTGGAAACTAGGTTGTTGTTTCCTTCAGCTTGTTTTCAATTTTAAAAGTCTTTAGATTTTTTTTATCCTGTACTGATAATATTATGAGTCTAAAGCGCTGAAGAGAACATTGGATTTGAATGTTTTGAAACCAATTTAATTGACGGTATCCTTGGATATAAGGAGAAGTGGGCGCTAAGTGTACTCTGTTTGATTTATTAAAAAATATGCTGGCCTGTCCCTGTGATAACCCAAGCTGGTTACCACAAGGATGTAACAAGTGTTCTCTTCTGACTTTACTTTTTTTTTCCCAAAATTCTTCCTTCCTCTATTAGCAAATAGCTTTATGGGTTTTAAGAGGACTGTCTGCCTAAAAAGTGCATTATGTGTATTAATTGGTATAATAAAATCTTCTAAAACAAAACATTGGGAAAATCTACTTTAATTTTGGATGATAAAATTAGATGAGGTATACATGGATATAGTTTCCTTACGAGTTCAACTTAGATTTTATAACATGTGTGTGGCCATGAATCAAATGGTTTTAATATTGTAAGGAACAAATAAGTTTTCACATATATATTTATCAAATCAAGATCTCTGCTATTTGGTAATGTTGAATGAAGTCATTTAATAAACATTTGCTGAACTTGGAAGCCCGCATACATTTTTAGAGAAAAATATCTACATACAGGTCAGCTAAATAATGTTCATTTTTTTTATGCTTAAAGCGTTGTGGAGAGAACAGTTTAAACAATTTAAAACTTTAACTTATGGGCTGAGCCCCGGTGGCATAAGTGGTTGAGTGCGGGACTGTGGCCCGCAGGCTTGGCAGTTTAAATCCACGGCGGCTCTCAGGAGCAGCACTGGGTAGCTCCCAAGACCACCAGAGGACAGTGATGCCTCCCCCAAAACAGTTTAATTTATGATATTACATAGATTTTAGTGCATTTGTTCCAATAAGATCTTGGATTAAGGTCACGTGCATCTCAGAAGGCTCAAGTAGGCCAACGACTAGTTAACATATGAAGACTCTTCTTAACTTTTGAGTTATAGTCCAGACACTGTTGACAAACCTGTTTATTGGAGGGACCCTGGTGTTGCAGTGTTGCTGCATGGGGCTGTTCACGACACAGTCAACAGCTGGACTGCTGGCTGCAAAGCCACCAGCCCCTCCACAGGAGAAAGGCCAGGTTCACTCCTCCAGTAAAAAGTTACAGTCTCAGAAACCCGCGAGAACAATTCCACTCTGTTGTACGCGGTCACTGGGAGCTGGAATCGACTTGATGGCCTTGAGTACCTATCTGATGCAGTTTGTAACTTATTGTTTTAGAACTTCAAATATTTGACAAGATGTTGCATCATGATCATATTCTCTTTCAAGAACAGCAAGGGGATTATCATCTTTTAAAGGGGTTAAGCAAAGTAAAGGATCCCTGGTGGTGTAGTGGTTAGGTGTTGACCTGTGAGCTACAGGGTTGGCAGTTAAAGACCACCAGCCTCTCCTCAGGAGACTTCTTCTGAGAACAGTTCCAATCTTGGAAACTCACAAGGGGTCACTAAGAGTCCCCATTGACTCAATGGTATTGAGTTGAGAAATGAAATAAAGGAAGATCCAAAGCTATCATAACTTCTTTGTAAAGATGATCAGTTCAAGTGAAGGTTAACTATCACATTAAATACATTAGTGCAGGAAGCTGAGCAAAGATTTCAAATAGAACAATTTCTCAGTTATGTTACTGAGAAACATCAGAAAGTTTATTAAGTTTGATATGTTGTATCTGAAACTTGTACAAGTTGTATTCTATTTCCTTTTAGCCTCATGTTCCGTCTAACTTTTAATGAACCATGCTCATCTTTACATAAGTTTTTGAATGTTCAACTTAAGTCTGTCTGTCTAAATTTTAAATGAATTAACCATATCTCTATTAAGCTTTATAACCTAGAGATAAGCTTTTGCTTTGAATGCCCACTAAGATATATTACTAAGCAAATTCTACAAAAATAGAATTGTATAAAGGGCTGGTATCCTAAACTTGGAACTGACACAATAAATCAGTATTTCTAGGACTCTAGAACTCTGAAAGGGACTTATGAATTACAACAAATCCAAAAATTGTCAAAAATAGAAAATAACTGCAAATAAACTCAACGTTTCTTTCTTGGTTTTTTTTGTGTAGAAACAATATGGTTATTTTAGGAATATATCTCTATTTATAGAGGGTTTTCTATAATTCGATCTATTCAGTTCTGGGGCAAAGCTATTATCTCCAGAACATTGCAGAAATACAACCATTAGGGCATCTGTCCCTTTAAAACTTTAGTGGTCTAGCATTAAAAGTTGAGTTGAAAGTCAAAGGATGGCAAAAAAAATCAACCACATTAATGTCCATATTAATATTAGTGACTATCATATCAATCTCTGATAAAAATAGCCATTACAGCAACTGATATAATGAAAGACAATAGTAGAAATTGCATAATGATAAAAGGATGAATAGACCAGGAACATACAATCAAAATTAACATTCTTTTTACCCAACTGCAGGGAAATCAAACTCATAGTCATTAAGTCAATGCTGATTCATAGTGACCCCATGTGGGTGTTTAAGACTAGTTAGTTATGTAGATTAACTGTCTATGGGAGTAGTCGTTCTCCTACTGAGCTACTGGCAGTTTTGAAATGCTAACCATGAGACTTACAGCCCAATGCAAACCATTACATCACCAGGGCCCCAGGGCTCCGTGAAGAACTCTCAAACTACATCAACCCAACCCTCAAAGCATTGAGAAGATAAACCAGCAAGTGTGTAATTATAGTGTGACTTCAATGTATCACTCTCAAGGAAAGATAATCAGTGAAGAAGCACAGTAATGAAACTGAAGAGCTGAACACAATCAACTATATTGACCTGCTACTTCTATACCAACTGACAACAACAAATGCATTCATCTCCAGTGCATGAAATACATACTCTAAATTAGACCACATGGTAGGCCAAAAGCAAGCCTTCACAAATTCAAAAATACTGATACCCTTACAGCAATTTTCTCAGATCACAATACTATAAAACTGGAAATCAGCAATAGGAAGAACAAGAAAACAAAGACAAACACATGGAGATTGAATAACACACTACTAACAAGACTGAGTAATAGACCAATTAAGGGATAAAATTAAGAAGTTTCTTGAAATAAAAAAGAATTATACCAAAGCATGCCAAAATGTTTGGGACACAGAAAAGACAGTTATAGAGGGCAACTTATAGCAATCAGACATTAAAACGAGATACACAGCACCTTTCAGAGACCACATGAGAAGGACCCCAATTGGAAACTCCGCTATGCAAACTGGATTTTACGGACTGGAAATACTCCTTTGAGCCATCAGCTGAAATGCTTTACTGAGAGAAAAGATGATCACTGTTTCAAGTTTGGATAAGGTTGGTTTAGGATAGTGGGTGGGTTCAGACCTATTGCTCTGATGGTCCCCAAGGAATGGTGACTTATGCCCAACATATGTTTGTTGTTCTCTACCTCTATGTGGCATGTGTTAAGTCTATCAGGCATGATTCTGCTTTCATAAATGAGTGTTGCTGACAGTATTGCCATATCTCTAACCCTCACAGTGTGTGTAACCAGTGTCCAGTCACCCATGTTTAAAGATATACATGTCAACAATTCATGCAGTGATGTTCACTAAGAAGGCTACACATGTATATGATCATTTGCTCAATAGTGCTTTACCACCGACTAACATAACATTACTGTCAATAGAATTACTGTAAGCCTCATGGGAATAGTTTAAGATGTTATTACAATAAAATGACAATGATGTCTCTAAAATTGAACCAAGAACTTACAGAAACCAGTACTGTGTAAGCCTTTCTTGACGTGAATGGATTTGAATCTCCCTTGATCATAGAAGAATAATTTGTTCTCATGGCATGGTACTCATCCTTACGAAAAGAGCACTGAAGGCATGGGTGCCATAGCAAACTGTGGTGAAGACATCGGCTGGTGCCCCACTGTCATGAAAAACAGTGTCTGGAGTCTGAAAAGTTTATCTCAAAAAAAGCAGCCATCAAAGTGAAGAGTCAGCAAGCTAAGTCCACAGGGAAGACACACACCAGCCTAGGTGACTCAAAGATAGTAAACCATAAAAATCCAAACCCAGATGAAGGAATGGTACCCATGCCTAAATTCTAACCACCTAGTTTGCAGGGGTAGCCTAAAATCCATCTACATGGATTTTGTCCCTGCCGAATCTACACTGTACAGAGACTATGAATGTTAACTGTCTTAATATCAGACAAAGCTCATTCTAAATTAGATTTTTTTTCCAAATTAGATTTTTATAATAAATCATTTTATTGAAGCTCATATAGCACTTATCATGAGCAATACAAACATCAATTGTATGCAGACCACATTTGCACATTTGTTGCCATCATTATTCTCAAAATATCCTCCATCTACTTAGGCCCCTGATATCAGCTCCTGATATTTCCCCTCCCACTCGCTCCCCCATGAACCTTTAATAATTAACAAATTGTCATTATTTTGTCATATTGCACACTATCTGATGTGCCACTTCATCCACTTCCCTGTTGTCCATACCCCAGGGAAGAGGTCAAACATAGATCCTTGCAATTGGTTCCCCCTTTCTACTCCACCTTCCCTCTACCTACCTGATATCACCACTCTCATCACTGGTTCTGAAGGGATCATCTGTCCTGAATTCCCTATGTTTCTGGCTCCAGAGTACATTCCCTGGTCTAGCTGAATTTGTAAAGTTGGACTCTTGATAGTGGATGAGAGGAAGGATTTAAAAACTGGAGGAAAGTTGCACATTTCATTGTTGCTAAATTATACCTTTACTAACTCATCTCCTCTCTGCGACCTCTCTGTAAGGGGATGTTGCTTCACCTATTTACAGGGCTTTGAGTCCCCAATCTGTACTCCCCTTCATTTATAATGACATAATTTTTAGCTTTGATGCCTCATACCTGATGCCTTTGGCACCTCATCATCACACAGGCTGGTTTGCTGCTTCCATGTGGGCTTTGTTGCTTCTGAGCTAGATGGCTACTTGTTTATTTTCAAGTCTAAGACCCCAGACACTATATATTTTGATAGCCAGACACCATCAGCTTTCTTCACCACATTTACTTATGCTCATGCCCTCTTCAACAAGTGGTGCTGCAAGAAATGGATATCTACCTATAAAAAAATGAAGCAAGACCCTTACCTCACTCCATGCACAAGAATAAACTCAAGATGGATCACAGAGCTCGAGGTAAAACCCCAAAGTATTAGGGCCATTAATGAGGGAATTAGGACCAACTTGAGAACTTTGGCACAGAAAATGCATAGACTATCAGAAATAGGGAAAGACACAAACACAGAGGAGGCAAAAATTAACAAGTGGGATATATTGAAGATAAATCACCTGTGTACATCGAAAGAATTCACCGAGAGTAATAAGAGAGCCCTCAGACTGGTAAAACATCTTTTGCAATGAAAAATCAGATAAAGGTCTCATTATTAAAATTTACAATACCCTGATAGCTTCCAAAAAGAACAAAACTAACTGCCTATTGAAGAGTTGGGCAAAGGACATGAACAGAAGTTTCAGAGAGGCAGAAATCCAAATGGCCAGTAAACACATGAGAAAATGTTCACGATCATTAGCCAAAAGAGAAATACAAATCAAAACAACAATGAGATACCACCTAACACCCTCAAGGATAGCCCAATTCAAAAAATCAGAAAGCAACAAGTGTTGGAGGGGCTGTGAGGAGACAGGAACTCTCATCCACTACAGGTGGACCTGTAGGTATGTAGAGCCACTATGGAAGTCAATTTGGTGATATCTAAAACAGAGGGAAATTGGGCTACCATATGACCTAGCAATATACCTATTGGGCATATATATACCCATAAGAGACAAGGAAAAAACTACAACCAGACATTTGTGCTCTGATGTTCATCAAAGCACAGTTCACAATTGCAAGGAGTTGAAAACAACCCAAATTTCCATCAGCTGTTGAATGAATTAAAAAGCCGTGGTACATAGACACAATGGAGTACTGCACATCACTGAAAAGTAGTGATGAATATATGAAGCATATCTAAATTAGATTTTTAGTAACTCTATTTAGCCTGAAATATAGCAGTTAGTTGATCTGCTTCTGGATCCAATGTGAATTTATTTTAAATATTTTATATTCTCTAGCTTTTCTTTGACTAAGGTCTTTGTCTGTTTTATATGGTCATGTTTCCTGGCTTTTTGTTAGTTGTTCACCATTCTTTTATATGTTTCTCTGTATAGGGACACCTGTATAGGTGGATGGATATGAATAGTAGCTAGAGTAATAATTGCCTCTGTGCAATCTGCAGGGAAAGGAGGAGGAAATGAGGAGCCAATATCAATGGGTATAAGAAGGAAGTAAAAGTTCCAAAGTTTATTATGGAAATGATTGAGTAATCATTTCTTGATATGATTGAACTATTGTATGATATGACTCATCACAATGAACCTTTAAAAACTCTGCAATGTCATATCTTAGAAGGGATGGTAGGAGATGAGAAGATAAGCTTTGGGGGTTGGAAATAATTTTCCAGATGTTACAGTTAGGAATACTTGTAAACACTTAGAAATATTTGCTTTTTTGACCAATAGATAGAAGGTAACAGAGCCAGGATTCAAACCATGCATGTCTGGCTCCAAAGTCTGTGTTCTTTCTTCTACAACCTCACTTCAAAGCTCAGATCCTAGGCACAGGGCAGGATATGTGAAAAAGCCCAATGGGAAGCAGTAACATTTCATCCAAAGAAAAAAGTCTAAAACAACCACAGCCCGAACCAAATCAGAATGGTGATTTCATAAGCCCAGCAATCTCTCCTGGTGCAATAAGAATAGCAAGAAGGAGAAACAGAAGTTCAATTGTGAAGTCTTTCCACCTGTGAGTAATTGATCTGAAACAGATATGCCAGACAAGAAGAGTAATTTCTAAAACTGTAACATCAATGATAGGAGATAGTGCATTCTGTTTGAGTAGAAAATAGGCTTAATACAGAGATGTGAATGTCTACTGTTTTTGTCAAGACTCCATCTCTCTGTTACAAGAACAGACTGTGATCCAAACATACTAGAGGAAAAGGCCTATAGAAATAAATAAGTCTGAGCATATTGATGCCTGGTCATCATGATTCACCTTACATCTCTACATCTACAAGTCCACTTGGGAATCTTTGGATGCCACTCTTCAAAGCATTATGAAAGTTTTTTTTAACTGATATTTTAATCCTTCTCATTACATTAGGAAAACACTCGCACATTTATTAATTGCTTTTAACAGTGGCCGTTAGCGCTTGATAATCTCTTTTTTTTAATGGGAACACTATACCATTGTGCCCAGAGCAAACTGCAGGCAATTGTAGAAGCAACCAACCAGAGGCAAAATGAAGGGTTAATCAGTGCTCATGGGGTAGGACAATGGAAAAGCCCGAATCCTTAGAGATTTCTGTAAAGAGATGAGACTAAGTAAAGGATCCAGCGTGGAAGGAAGTTAGGTATTTGTTTTTGAAACGCAGCATTGCCCATCACACTGTTCCCTTGAGGAATAACAACTTTCCTCTGAGAATCGTTTGGAAATCTTGGACCCAGCTGAACTCTCCAGAGTCCCTTCACCTCTATATCATCTAGAACAGAAAACCCTTGGTAGGGTTTTCCTTTCCAAGGCTATGAAGTTCTGTTCCACATAGAATATTCATAATGATATTTTTAGAAAAATGTACAAAATAAATCTCATGTGGAAAGTGCTGGCTTAGTGGGTGTAATTTAGAAAAGAACTTCATTTAGGTCCCTTATTACTCCCTCAGTGCTATAGGAAAGTTTCTCAAAGGACAAGATGTAAAGTTCTAGTTATGTGCTCCCAGGAGTATATCACAAGCCAGGGCATTTTTCCTGTTTGAAATTTTTTTTTATTGGGATTGAAGTAAGAATCTGCAGAGTAGAGCGGGAGTTTCACAGTCAACAATTTGTGATTTACATTCTATGCATCCATTTCTATCCCCTTTGTGTACGTATCATTCTTACCCACATTCTCCGAGTGTTTCCTGTTTCCATTCTTCCTTTTACTAACCATCGGTCCTTGGGCAAATGCTGCTCTTTTTTATCTGGAATAGCTGATTATTCTAGCATGGTCTCATGATAAAGGGGACTCATGAGTTCAGGTCCAGACCTAAAAGGGAAGGCAGTGTGGAAGTCTTGGGGACCCACCAGTGCCTTTGGCCACTGGTTTCAGTTCATAATTTTTAGTTCTGCTCCACATTTCTCTCCCATTCTAACCAGGACTTTTTAATGTGACCCTTAGGGGAATTGATGGTAGTGACAGCCAAGTACTATCTAGTAATAGTCTCAGGTTTATGAACACTAATATTTGCATGGTACTTTAGTCTATTGGACAAACTGTTTCCAGGTGTCATCACTCTTCTTTACTCCAAATGAAGAAGGACCAGCCTTTACACCTTAGATGAGAACTCCTAAACTTTTAGAACAGAAGTCCCTACTCAACATAGTAGGGTGTTGACTATTGTTTCTGTGCTATTCAAAAATGACCCTGGAGTCCCCTGACTATGGCCCTAAGCCTCTAGACACAGCTATCTGTTCCCTCCGTGTTTGGCTATGTCTATGAAGTTGTCAAAATTTTTTCCATCTGGATACTCCACCATGTTTGTGGATATATGTGCAGCAAAGGTGAACGCTATTGTTGTCATGTGCCTTCAAGCCAATTCTGACTCATAGCCACCCTATGTAAAACAGACTACACACTACCTGGTCCCATACCATCCACATTGCTTGCTGTGCTGGAACCCAATGTTGTAGCCGCTGCATCTGTCCACCTCACTGATGGTCTTCCTCTTTCTCATTGATCCTCCACTCTACCAAATATGAGGTTCTTTTCCAGGGACTCGTCTCTTCTGATGAATGTCCAAACTCTAGGTGATGAAATCTCACCATCCCTGCTTCTAAGTCTAGCTGTACTTCTTCCGAGACAGGTCTGTGTGTTCTTCTAGCATTCCATGAAGCATCCAATATTTCTCACCAGCACTGTTGCTCAAATGTATCATCTCTTTTTTTGGTCTTCCTGACTCATTGCCCAATGTTCACGTTCAAATGAGGTAACTGAAAATACCACGGTGTGAGTCAAGCTTACCTTGGTCTTCGGAATGACATCATGCTTTTTAACACTCTAAAGAGGTTGTAGCAGTTAAATGTTATGTCTGGTAGATACTCCAGACTAGAGGCAGTGTTCAACCTGTCAATCAAGTGGTGCTTTAAAACACCTCCTTGGAGTTGTGGCCTTTTGTATAAGAGCAAAGTCTAACAGAGAGAATCCCTCTCTGCCCCCTTTGTCTTCTTCCTCACTGGGACTTCACTGGCACTCTTTGTCAGCCTCCAGGGGTGGTCCACATGGACTGCCCCATCCAGAGAGTTGTTAGCGCCATGCCAGACTTCCACTGACCTTGGATTCATCTGACTGTACTCATCAGCCTATAAATCTCTCTGCTTCCCATTTCCCCTTTCTGAGTCATCAACCTGAAGCTGCTGGAGGCTGAAAGGGGCTGCGCAAGCATCATACCTATGAACTTGATTTGGAATGGGCTGGGGCACCTTCTTAATACAAAGCTGTTTCTGGATATAAAGTTCTTTCTTGCACCTAGATGAGTTTCACCAGCTTGTATCTATCAACAGCCCAGTCTAATACTGAAGTCTTGTGCAGCAAAGGAAGGACACATGTACAACTATGCTCTGTCAAACCTGTATGCATGTTCCTTAGCAGACTCACACTCCCAGCCCCAACTCCTGTTCAGTCTGTGTGTCTACCAGGCATCTACTTGTACACCACAGCACTTTTAGACTTGCATACATAATGGAATTTCCAACGAAGACTTCATCCTTACATCCTCTCCGTGTCTTTCCAGTTTTCCTCATTTTTTTCTCCTAAACTTGTTCTCATTCTATATTGCCTTCCCCTACCCTCAACTTAACACATGTCTGCCAGCTTGAGAGTCTCTGTCCTTCTCTTCCTTCCTATCTTAGCTCAGAAACCATCAACCTTTTCTGTGACTTTTGAAAAGAGTGGCCTCCTAGGACATGTGTCTTTTTGTAATTGCCTCTTTTCACTCAGCATAATGTCCTCTTCGTCTTCCACATTATGAGATGTTTCACAGATGCATCATAATTCTTTCACACTATGCAGTATTCCATTGCTCATATGTCCCATAGTTTGTTTATTCATCCCCAGGTGAGGGGCATTTAAGTTGTTTTCAATATCTTGACATTGTGGTTAGTTCTGCGATGAACATGGATATGAACATATCTATTTGTAGTGTAATCCCTATTTCTTGAAGATATATACCAAATAGAAGGATTGCTAGATCATGTGACATTTCTAGTCATGATTTTTTCTTTTCTTTTTTCCTAGACTATAGATCTTTTTTAAAATAATTTTATGGGGGGGGGGCCCTTACAACTCTTGTTACAAGCTATACATCAATTGTAGAAGACATATTTGTACATATATTCATTGTTTGTTTTTAGAAATTTAGTATCCATTGAACCCTGGGGATCAGTTCCTCTTTTTTTTTTTCCTTCCCTCTCCACCACCAGCCCCCTGATAGACTGTAGATTGTTAATTATTCTCAAATCTTGCACCAACCACTATCTCCCTTCCCCTCAGTTTTCGATTATTCTTTCCCCTGGCTGGGTCTGTGATTATGTGCTATTCATTGCGATTGGTGCCCCCCTTCCTCCCTAGATTCCCCCCTTTCCCCTACCCTTTTGGTATCTCTATCCCCATTCCTGTTCCTGGGTTCCATGTGTTGTGAGTTTTATCCCTTACTATACCTATGAACATTTTCCCGTCTAGTCCAGATTCGGAGGCAGCACTGAGTCATGGATAGCAGGGGGTGAGGAGGCCTCCATGGATATTGTGTGACCCTTAGTGCTCTGCTGCACCCTGATAGACTCACCCACTTCCTGTGACCCCTCAGTAGGGGATGTCCTTTTGTCCATAGATGGGCTTTGGGTCTCCACTCCAACCCCCCCTTCATTTTCCCCAATGCACTTGTGTTTGTTTGTTTACTATTTGTTGTGCATCTTCTGTGCCAATTACCCAGTCTCGATAACACCTCACCATCTCACTGGCGCATATGTTTCTTCCATGTGGGCATGTCACTTCACTGTAGGATGTCCGTGTATTTATCTTCAAGCCTTTAAGACCCCAGAAACTATATCTTATATAGCCTGACACCATCTTCTGTCTTTACCATATCTGCCAATGCACCCATTTTGTCTTTAGTGATTATCCAAGGGGGTGGGGTGAATATCACAAAATGCCAGTTTGTTAGAACATCGTGCTCTTGTATTGAGGGAAGATATGAGCTGAGGCCCAAGGTCCATCTGCACCTTCAGTGTGTTGCCTTATAAATACATGTACATACCACATACCATTATTGGTATAGATTAATGTATTCATATAAGTGGACACCTCTGTTAATCTCCCTATCTATGCCTTTTGCTTCTTAGAGCTTGCCTCTGTTTCCTTTTGCCTCCTCCTCCCTGCCATTACTTTCCCCCTTCTTCCACCTCTTACTGTTTCCTCTCCACTAGTGTCATGTTGCTCTAATACTCACAGGATCTCTGTTCAAGGTACACAGAAATCAGCTTACGATCCTCCGCCTATTTACCTAGAACTTTGGGTCATCTCATATTTTAATACTTTATTTCATCCCATGGATAATTCTTGATTACTATGTGTCATTTTTGCAGACCTAAGAACACTTTACTTCTGCAATTAAAATGTGCACCAGGCAAAAGACCAGATGGGATCCTGTACTTATCGCATAACTCCACAAAATGTCAAAAGGTGCATCACCAATTCAAGCCCCTCAGGACAATTCACAGTTTTTTTAATCTATATTCCTATTTTGACATATCTCTTGATGATACATCATGCCTGATAACTCTAACTCGATATCTGTCAGCCACTAAAATCTAACATAATCCCAAACTGACACATTTTCTTGTCTCCAAAAGCCCAAGTTCCTCTCCTTTTGTGGTCTATAGTAATGACAGCACTTATTCAGTTTCTAAATCTATAATACTCAGTAAATCTTCACTCTGTCCTCAGGAAATACAGTGAATTCAGGCACCAAAATTTCCTATGATGTTCCTCTTATTTTTGCCACCACCCATCTATATTGCTTTTGCCTTCATTCATTCTCACTGCAACTATTACAACAGGCATGGAAACAAGCTCTCTCCCTCAGCAGCTTTCGGCCTTATCTGATTTTCCTCATGATAATGCAAAAGGAATTTTCCCAAAACACCCAGCTAATCTTACCCTATAGCAAAGTCTTGGCATATCTTCCAGATGAATACCAAATCACTAAGTATGACATGAAACCTTCTAAAATATGGTCTCAGCCTACATTTCCAGCCTCTTTCCCATTATAGGCCACATGTTGCTATATAAAACTTCCTGTCATTTCCCTCATGTGTTTTCGTGTGCTGTGCTATTTCTAAACTCATCTTTTCTCCTTGTCTACATGTTAAGTTCAGAGTTTCCTTTTAAGATCTGTTAATGGTATCCTATCTTCTGTGAATGTCCCCTATTCCCTAAGTGTGATGATGAAGAATGTGTGTCCACATAGATGGGCCCTAATTCTCAAAGGTTATCAGTTATCATGCAATCATCTCCTTGGTAACTACTGATCTTCATGATGAGATTGACTAAGAGTGAGCAGTCAATCAACTGGAAAGGCATTTCCTTGGGGGTGGGGACAGGGGGGAGGTTGGCCTACTTCCAGTATATGTGGGTGCTCTGGAGAAGACTGCTTGCTCTTTGTTGAATCTAGATCTTTCATCTGACCTCCAGGTCTTTGGATTTAGGCTAGTTTTCTGCCAAGTCTGGGAGTCTTTAGCTTCTGCAGAACAGAATGCAAATCATTAGCCTGCTATCTTATGTCAACCTTAGATTCATGCCACTCTTTTTTGGGGGGTGTAGCATCACTGCCCTCTGGTGGAAGTGGGAGGCCCAGCTTTGCTCCTGGAGAGCTGCTGCTGGATTTGAACCACCAACCCACTGGGCCACAGTCCCGCACTCAACCACTACACCACCAGGGCTCAGCCCCCCCCCTCATTCAAGTCTTCATCCAGAAGCTCTTCTGACCTGCCAGTCTGGGGTCATTGAGGCTTCTGCAGCTCCACCTACCCCACAGACCTAGAACTTGACTGCCTCTACAACCACATGAACCAATCAATCTCTTTAGATAAGCCTCTCTTGTATATATTCACATGTAAATAGCCCTGTGGGTAGGCATTGGATTGCTAAGTAGAAAGTGAGTGGTTCAAACCCACCAGGTGTCCTGGGGAAGAAAGGTGAGGCCTTCATTTCCTATAAACATCTACAATCTCACAATGAAAAATGATCCCCATGAGTCAGAATGAACTTGATAGCAGTGCTTTTTAGGTATATTTACACCTATAAAGACTCCATTGAATTTGCTTCTCTAGAGAACCAATGGTTTCTCCTTTCTCTCTACCTTCCTCAAGCTCGTTCTCTCTGCCTCCGCCCTAAATTGGTTGACACCTCAGTAATCATTTTCTTCTTAATGATCTCGCCGACTAGCAAAGAAATTCTGTACAACAGGGCTTGTATCTCACTTTGTTCCTCACTCTCTTTTTCCAGGACACAGTGTACACACTTCCTGGTGCCTGGTGCCATTTGCTGTGTAGCTGATGTTGACTCACGGTGAACCCGTGCATTTCAAAGTGGAACGTGCTCTGTAGTGTGTTCCATGGCCATGTTCTTCCAGCTATCGAGGACCAGGCCATTCTTCAGAGACATCTCTGGATGGATCTAACTGTCAGCTTTCCAATTAGTAGCTGAGTTAGTAAGAGCACCCTTAGACAAAGCACTATTGTACATATGAAAAATAAAGGAGGGAGTTAAACGGGACGCTAGAAGAAGATACCATCATCATGGGGAAAGCATTAAAAAAAAAGGCATATCCTTCAATTTAATCAAAAGTTTCCTCATACTGTCATCACTCAGCATTTTCCTCAAGGCAGTATTTCAAACTTAAATCTTGTGGGGGCTGTGCATTATGTAATGTGGCTCTGCTGGCCAAAGTCTCTATAACTTGCCCCAAATGACATTTTCAGGCTTGAGTCTGGGCAAGAAGGTGGGGGGAAACACGAGTGGGATTCACCAGTGCAAAATTGTTAACAGGATTCACTGGAAGATCATTCTGCTGGGTATATAATGATCCCTCTGAGAAAGGAGGGGGGAATCTTACTACCAGCAAAATCCAGGAATAGAGTGAGCCCTTTGGCCCCCTCCATGCCTGTGCAGTGAGTCTTATGGATCCAGTTTTCAAAATAAAAATGGTCAGCCCTCTTTCTTGATTATTTCACTTAATAATATTAGCTGCTTAGGGTCTACATTCCATGAATGACCTTTAAAAGGAAGCTGTAAGTGTGCCTCAAATATTTTTCATTGTTTATATTTTAAAATGGTGTTCATATTTGCAAACAGAATATGCAAAGCAATGAAAGCATGAGTGTGTGTGCATTGAACTAGGTGAATTCTCGTTGCTACTGTCCAGAAATTTTGGGGTTTTCTATGCTCATTAATGAAACTGAAAAATAGCCACCTGTAACTTTGGAAGATGTGACCCTTGGCGTCCCTCCTTCACTCTTAGTAACACTATCCAACAATTTGAGGCGAAGGGAAAAGGCACAGGTAATACCTTTGATATTTTGATAATTTAAATGGCCTTGGACTCAGGTTCACAATGAATGCCATTTGGAAATATGTTCAGTAAGAAAAATTGGATACCTGTAAAATGCCCTTTACATCATAACATTAGCTCACAGGCAGCCACAGAAAGATAGAGATTCTGTAACAATTTAAATGCCCTTTAGATGATTCGCCATTCTCTTCATCATTTCATTTTCCCTTAGAGAACCTGAGAGTCAGAATTAAAGGCTCAGGTCATATGTTAAAGGAAAGAGAAACCTTTAGATAGAAAAACTCAACTTCCCCAGTTTAGTCCCTTCAAGTTATAAGATTTCTCTGAACCTGAATACCGTTGGCTTAACTGATTTAATTCTGTGTTGAGACACTGATTTCTACAAATGTATACCACCCATGACTTGGGGGTTCTCTTCACTTATCCTTTTAAAATGAGCTTTGTGAGATAAAATACTTATTCTGAGGGAATGCACTTATTTCATAAACAGGTGAGGCTGGTATGGAGAGTCTTACCTGAGTTAATAGGAAAATGGCTTTCACTGGGACATTAGTCCAGGACGCATAACATATCTGCACATTGCTGGCATTTTCAAAGATATGAATTTTTCTTGGAGTCAGAAATGGAGGATGGAGGAAGTTATTAGGGAAGGAGTGAACTATTAGAAAAGAAAACACAGATATTTAGTTTCCTTCTCAGATGCTTTACAAAGCAAAATCTGTATGTGTGACTGTTGACTTACGTCGGTAACCCCTAATATACCCAGTTGGAGTAATTTCTAAGCCTCACTTTAAATAGTATAATGATTGATTAAATGAAAGCTAGAGAGATCCTTTTATAAGACTAGAAATGGCATTGAGAAAAAAATGGCCTCTGTTCACCAAGCTTCAGGAACTGAGATACTTATTCAAAGTCAAACACATAAATGCTACATATGTGTGTGTATGCCCACTTGTATTAACAACAAGGAAATGAAAGTATAGGAAAAAATCTATACAAGTTATTTATAAATTTTCTCTGGATAAAAAGTAATTGCATTTCAAGGCATGGAACTTAAAAGGAGCATTTAAACTATGTATGCAAAGCCCTGATTAAGGTATTCAAAAATAGACCATAAATCTGTTGTGTACATGAAAACATATGCACTTGGTGTCTTTTCCTTCATTTCTATAAACAATAAAGTATTTTTTACACTCCAGATAACAAATCTTACCAGACAGATTGCTCTTGGTCTTGCGGATATAGCTGGAAGTAGAATAATTTCTCATTCTCAAAGGAGTTATTTCACAGATTGTTTTAAAACATATTCTCGCAAACTGCAAACAGAGCTCGATCACAACCTGAGAGTGACTGAGAGAGTATGGAGAGAGTGAAATTGATGCCATGAACTAAGACACAGTCAAGAGGGTTCCGCTGGGCCGTAAAGAATGAGGGTTCCACTAGGCCATAAAGAATGAGGGTTCTGAGCCTGAAAAGCTAGGGGAAGGATGTGTTAGACATACCACTCCACCTGGGCAGCAAAGGTCAACCAATCACCAGAGAAAGCAGACATGTTGTTAGTATTACTTGCCATTGATTCAGCCCTCAACTCATGCCAACCTCTTGAACAATGCTTTCTGATCTCTAGCACATCAGAGTGTGTGACCCATAAGGTTTTCATTGGCTCATTTTCAGAAGTAAATTGCCAGGTATCTGGAAACTCTTTAGTGTGGAAGCTTCACTAAACCATGTCTTATATTGCAACACCTTGCAAGTTTCCACTGATAGAAAGGCAGTAAGAGCTCATGGGATGCACTGACTGGGAATCTAATAGGAGGCATGCATAAAATGAGAAGAGCAAGACCAGGGGATGTACACTGGAGCCAGAAACATGGGGAACTTAGGATAGATGATCCCTTTAAGACCAGTGGTGATACCTAAAGGGTGATACCAGGAGTGTGAGGGATGATGGAATAGAAAGGGGGAACCAATTTCAGGGATCTACATATGACCTCCTCTCTGGAGTACGGATAACAGGGAAGTGAGTGAAGGGACACATTGGACAATGTACGATATGAAAAAGTAATAACAATGTGTAAATTATTAAGGGTTCATGGGGGAGGAGGGGAGGGAGAGGATATATGGGAAGCTGGTACTGGGAGCCTAAGTGAAGGGAGAATGTTTTGAGAGTGATGATGGCAACAAGTGTGCAAATGTGGTCTGTGTATAATTGACGTATGTATTGATCGTGATGGGAGTTGTCTGAGCTCTCAATAAAATGATTTATTAAAAATAGGAGGGGGAAAGAGGAACTTATACCAAGAACTCAAGTAGAAAATGTTTGGAAATGAAGATGGCAACGTGTATACAAATATGATACAAATGATGTATGGAATGATATCAGAACTGTAAGAGCCCCCAATAAAATCATTTTTAAAAAACGAGAAGAGCAATGGCAGGAGAGCATGCCCAATTATTATTGACACATAAGAGATTATAAGGTTTTCTTCACAATGTGTGAGACCAGGCATTAACTTTGGTTGAGAATGAACAGAATCCTGGTAAAGAGAAGATGTGATTAAACAGGGCCGTTATATGTAAACATACTGATTTTTCTTACGAGGTTGAACCATTGTCTTATTGTGACTTTAGAGGGTGTTATTATTCATTGTAGCCACTGTTCATAAAGACGCCCTATGAAACAGAAGAGTACTGCTCCCTAGAGTTTCTGAGGTTGTAAATCTTTACTAAAACAGATTGTTTCCTCACCCACAGAGGGTCTGGTGAGTTAGAATGGATAACCTATCATTAGCAGTCCAGTGCTTAAACCACTGCACTTACTCCCCCTTGGCCTTCTTCCATCTCTTGAATTCCACAAATATTCTATGTCTGATGATAAATTGGCTATTCCTAAAAATATATAGGCTGAGCCCTGGTGGCATAGTGGTTGTGTGAAGGACTGCGGCCCACTGGGATGGAGGTTCAATTCCAGTAGCAGATCTACAAGAGCAAAGGCTGGGTCTCCTACTCCCACCACTAGAGGGCAGTGATGCAAAAAAAGATATATGTACTGGATTTTGCTTGGAAGGGCATTCGGCTTACCAATTAATTTAGGAGAAATTGTCATATTCATAGTCTTTATAAATTAAATCTTATTTTCTAACTCTCACTAAGGTTTTGTACTCTTACAAACCTTAACATTTTTCTAAGTATTTATATTTCTTATTGCTTTCTGAGTAGGATCACATTTTTCCCATTTTGTTTACTAGATTGTTTTAAGAGATTCATCTAAAAACAATTGATTTTTGTATATTTTTATCTGGAACTGGTTTACTGAACCCTCAATAAGGGTTAAGAAAGCTTCAGCTGATCCTCTTGGGTTTTCTACAGAGTCATTTCTATTATCTACAGAAAATGAAAATAATTTGTCCTCATAACTATACTTCTCAGTCTAACTCATTGACACTCACACTCTATGCTTTGCACTCAGTACCGGAGCGCTGGTGGCATAGTGGCAACACCTTGGGCTGGTAACTGAGACTTCAGCAGTTTGAAACCAGTAGCTATGCCCTCAGCAGAAAGACAGGGCTCTCTCCTCCCTTAAAGAGACCACCTTGGAAACTCACAGCGAGAGTTTTACCCTGACCCATCGGGTTGCTGTGAGTCAGCATCAGCTTGATAGCAGTAAAGGCTTTTAATTTTTCACTCTTTCTATATGGTCCCTTTCTCTCCTCGTTGCCATTTTCTACATTACGCTCTTTTCCCAAACTGGGTGCATATTTAGTCCCATTCCACCTCTGCTACTGTGAGTTCTCCCTTCTCATGGTGAATAATATCTGAAGTCTTCAATCCAATCTTCATCTCACCCCCACCTTTCAAAATTTTTTAGGTATCATGATAGGTGAGAGTTACGAATATTATTTTGCTCCTCTAAAATAGGTGTTGTAAAGCCCAACCACTCTACCTGTAGTTATGGACACCTCGTGTCACTGGACTGTTAACCACGGGTCCCTGGTTCAAACATACCAGCTGCTCGACAGGAAGAAAATGAAGCCATCCGCTTCTATAAGATTTACAGCCTAGGCAGAGCCCCGGTGGCGTAGTGGTTGTGCGCGGGACTGCGGCCCACTGGGATGGAGGTTCAATTCCAGCTCCACAGGAGCAAAGGCTGGGCCTCCTACTCCCACCACCAGAGGGCAGTGATGCCCAAAAAAGAAACAAACAAACAAAGATTTACAGCCTCGGAAACTCTGTCTAGGGTCTCTGTGAATCAGAATGGGCTCGGTGGTAGTGGGTTATGCCTGTGGATATACTTCCACTTGAGAATATATATTCTATGTTGTGTTCATGAGACAATTTTGTAAAGAATGTATTTTAAATCCCATCACTTATAAAATATTGAAAAGAAGATTAAGCAAGCAAACAAACAGAGGGGAAAAGAAGGATTGGAAAGAAACTCACTTGTGATGTTTCTGTTATTGCAGTATTCGGTAACTGAGACAGCAGTGTTCCCTTAATTTCTCAAACCTAATGTATTTTCTAAATCCACCTTCCCATTGTTCATGATGAAAATTTGAATCTCTTCTTCTTGCCAGTTAGAACCATTGCCATTGGAGGACATGACTCTTTCCACTCCACCTATGATGTCAGTTTTCAAGAAGGGTTGACATTTTGTTCATTGAATAAAATTCATCGGATGCCTCACTTCCTTTTTACTTCCAAGGTTCCTAGCCCAGCAAAAAAAAATCACTCTTTTTATTCTGAATTCGTTCTCCTTCTTAAAACATCACCAGAAACCTGTTGTTTTCCATAGTAGGAGCCTACCTTCTCCAACATCAATGCCAAACTCCCCTACCCATGAAGCCTTCTGAAGCAAATGATTCCACTTGGTCAAATTATGTGTAACAAAAAGGAAACCTCAATAAACATTAGAAAAACAAAATTACTTCACTGACATTTCCGATCACCGACCCCACACCATCAAGGTTGTATGGTTTGCTTGTATTTGGATAACCCTTCTCTACTGGTCACCGTCCACCACTGGCTTCCACGCATTTCTCTCTCTTTTTTCTTACAAAGCAAAAATCTCATCATTCTTCAACATCACTGTTTTTCTTCAAATGTTCCCAAACTGCTTGAACCTACATAAACATCCACTAACATGACCTCTCACTAAATTGCAGAGAGAACATCTTTGTTCTCAGATTCTTCCATATTGTTCACTTTGTTTTGTGACACAAGTTGTTTTTATAATCATGGCAAGGCCTTAGATCTTTAGGAGCTCTGGGGTGGTAGTGGTGACTTTGGGCTGCAATCCACATGGTTGGCAATTTGAAACCACCAGCCACTCAAGGGGAGAAAGATGGAGCTTTCTACTCTGTAAACAATTATAGTCTAGGAAACCCAGAGGGAGGTCGCTATAAGCTGGCATCAACTTGATGGAAATGAAACAGACCACTCGCTAACTTACATCAATCTGATAAGCATGTGTATAAGCATGAACTTTCAAAAATCTATAAAATAGTAAAGGACTCTGGCTATCATATCCATTTCAGGATGGAGGAAACAGCATCAAAGAAATTAAGTAATTTATTTGATTACAGAGCTACAAATTTCTCACTAAAGCTGATTGTATTCACATTCTCATCCTACTTTAATAGAAGAATTTATAGGTGAAAGCTGAGTTTATTTTAATATATCAGAAGCTTTAAATGAAATACAAAGTAGTTTTTCTCTACAGTATGTAAAGTCTTTAAATCACAGAAAAAAATAATTGTATTCCCACCTAGTAAAATGATTATATAGCGTAAGTATTTTATTATTAAGCTCCATTGTTGTTGTGTGTCATCAAGTTAATTAAATTCCTATGCCTATGATGAGGTTGCTACACAGTAATAATTTTTACAAAAATACAAAATTCTCTTTTACTTTTCTTGAATCTTTGTTTCCTTTATCTAACACCTTCCCATTGTTCATTCCTTATCTTGGCTGGGGGTTATACTTGTTTCATGTTATATGAATGCATTCATTTCTCTCGATGTGTAAAATAGAAAAATCATTCGCGACTCACCCCTCCCCCCCAAAAAAAGAGTTTTTCTTCATTCCTCAATCCAAATTCTGAAGCCAACAATAAAGGACTGGGATTTTTCCGCTTCAACTACTGATGCAGTGGGCAGGGTAGAAAAACGATCTAAACACACCTATCTCTAAAACTCCTTTTGGATACTGAGGGTTTTAATTCATAAAATGAATATTTTTGGAAAAGTTGCTAAGGTCCCTGGATGCCCAAATGGTTATGTTCTTGACTGCTACTAAGAATGACTTCACCATCTGCTTCTGAAACATAATAGCTTAAAAACACTATGGAATACAAAGGATCCTTCGGCGTTGGAATCCATTCTAGGACATCTAGCTTACTTGTGTCAAGCACTGTGTTTGGACTCTTGTTGATAGGTGCCAATGAGTCTGTTCCACTTATAGCGACCATATGTAAAGCCAAAAGAAACACTGCCTGTTCCTGCACCATCCTCACAATCATGTCTGTTCAGGTCCTTTGTTGAAGCCACAGTCCAAATTCCTAACGGAGGGTCTTCCTCTTTTATTGTGTTGACCTTCTACTTTACCAAGCATGATGCCCTTCTGAAAAGTGGGGCCCTCTGGTCACGTGCCCCAAGCACAAACGATGAAATCCTATCATACTCACTTCTAAGGAGCATGCTGCCTGTACTTCTTCTAATAAAAATGTATCCCTGCTTCTGGCAGTCCATGGTAGAATCCATATTCCTCACCAACACCGTCAATCAACCTCATCGATTTTTCGGTTTCTAATTTCTTCATTCAGTTTTCACATGCACGTATGGAGATGGAAAATACCCTTGTTAGAGCCCAGTGTACCTTAGTACTCAAAATGACATCTTTGTTTTACAACGTTTTCAATGAGTCTTTTTGCAGATTATTTACCTGATCTAATGTACCATTTGATTTCTTGGTTATGCTTCCCATGAGTATTTACGAAAGGTCCTAATCAAACAAAATCCTTAACAGCTTAAAAATATCACCCCCCCCCCATCATGATACTCCTCATTGGTCCATTTGTGAGGACTTCTGTTTTTTATGTTGAGTTCTAATCCTTTCTGTGCACTTTAGTGTTTCCTCTTCATCGGTCAGTCTTCAATCCTCTTCACTTTCAACAAGCAAGGGTATATCATCTACACATTGCAGGCCATTGATTAATCTTCCTCTGATCTTGATGCTACATTCTTTTTCATACAGCCTAGTTTCTTGGACTAGAAACTAGTACCCTCAGGGTACAGATTTAGTAAGCATAGTGCTAAAATCCCACCCGGAAGCATATCTTTCCTTACTTGGAACTAAGCAGGACCCCTTGATCTGTTCGAAAGACGGCCTCTTGGTCTATGGTTAGGTTTGGCCTGAGAACAACTGAGTAGTCTGGGATTTCCATTCTTTGCAACATTATCTGTCACTTCTTATAATCTACCCAAAATGGAAACCCACAGCTGTCCGTTCAATTAGCTTCACAACAAACCCAAACCCTTTGTCACTGACTCATGGCTGTCTTCCATAGGGTTTTCAAGACTGTTGATCTTTGTGGGGGCAGGTAACCTCAACTATCTCCCACAGGGCTACTGGTAGAGTTGAACAGCTGAGAGAGTCATGAGCAGTTCAACACTAACCCCACCTTATCACAAGGGTTCCAGCTCATAGGGATATAAAATTGAGCAAACACACTTTTTTATCCTCAAGGAAGTCTCTTCCACTAAATAGCCTTTGATTCCCAGATCAGAGAAGGGGTGGAACCAATTAAAATTTTCCTTCACTCTGTGCTTTAACCTGCATTAATGATTTTGCATTTCTTAGCTCTTTTAGTTCTCAAGTAGAATGATGTCGGTTATGAACTCGCTCTGAAATGTTCATGCAGTGGCTAAACACAGAAGAGAAATGATTCAGTGCTTCTAAAGTGGTTGATAAGTTCCAGGTCGAAATGTGCATAAGCACACACACACACACACACACACACACACACATTAACTGAAAGTGTTTATTTTAAACTGAAAAAGAAAAACCAGAGCAAAGCAAGTGCGAGCACTGGGAAGCAAGCTGAGAGTATGCATAAGATATCAGTAAATTTGACATTTGCAAAGTATGTTTCAGTTATTTATTGGCCCCTCCAGCTTGATTTCTCTTCTCTTCCATGCTACAGATTTCCTTTCTGTAAAGTTGTATAAATGAATTTTTTATTCCTTAGGCTTCCTATTCATTTAGGTTTATGTTATCAAAATAAACTTTGTTGTTGGGTTTTGGCTGTTTTTTTTGTTTTTGTTTTTGGGGGGCATCACTGCCCTCTGGTGGGAGTGGGAGGCCCAGCCTTGCTCCTGGAGAGCTGCTGCTGGATTTGAACCGCCAAGCCAGTGGGCCGCAGTCCTGCACTCAACAACTACACCAGCGGGGCTCAGCCCATAAACTCTTTTGATGTCCAGAATTTTTTTCCAGAGGTGTGCTAAAGTCCACTTTACTTTATTTCCTTTCTCTGCCAAAAAGAAAAAAAAATGCAACAAACTTGAAGGCTTCTGGGGCAAAACAAAACAGTGCCATCATAGGCCTTCCCTGTTTTCCTCTGGGGTATTGCTCTCTTCTAGCAGGGAACACCTCAATCAAACCACCTGCCCCATGTACTTCTCAAGGTACTTTTGAGTCTCACTGTGTTCTGTAAGACATGTAGCTTCTCTGAGCCCTTGGAAATAAACTGCTGGTCTTTTCCCCAAAGTGCCTCTGAGTGGATTTGAATTACCTTCAGCTAGTAGCTGAGCACTGAACTCTCTATGCCACAGAGAGAGGTTCAATACTGAACACTATTCAGTGGTCATTTGCATGTAGAATAAAGGAGGGGTGGGGAATGAGAAGGGATTAAACTACTTTAATTAAATAGCATGTTGTAATAAATTGTGACAAACTTTGCGATTAGAGGGACAACTCCCAGAACCTCTTACAGAGAAGTCATGCAATCTAGACTGCTAGAAATCATCTTCAGAAGGGACATTTGTTGAATTCTACTTCCTGCTCAGAAACAAGGCCTGCTACCTATCTTCAACGGAGGGCATAACCAACACTGCTGCCAGCCCATTCAACTTTTTCTTCAGGCTCCCACCAGGACATGAGATGCTCCTTAAGAATTTGCAGCAAGGCATCCCATTTGTGGACTCAGAAGTTCCTTTAAGGTTGTTGTACAATAGAAACATTCTGAGGTCATAACTGTGGAGAGAAGCAGCCTGTTTCTTTTCTGTTTGATTTTCTTTCCTTTAACTCACATGGCATATCTTCTCCTCACCCTTTCTCACCCATCTGCCCTCCTGGCTTCTCTCCTTTCATGGCTCCATCTCTTGACACCCATTTGTCTGTCTCACAGCTTCACACAACCCTCAGGCTTAGGACTGAGGAAATATCACAGGTGAGGTGACCTGACTCCCCCATGCCCCACATACACAGTGCTCTCAAAGGACTTCCTGCAGTTTTCAAAGAAGAGGCAGGTTTCATGTTCAAGCCATACAGAACTGTCAAAGGTACAATTGCCAAAAAGTAACCATGAAAACTGTGACAAGGAGGAAGTAGTGTGACTGGCCAGGAATTCATAAGCAATCTCAATATTTTTAGAGATAGAATTTTACAAAGGCAATGCATCCTCTCTTTTGGGGGACTCCTCACATGTCAAGAAATCTGCTCTCCTTCGCTTAAGCCAGTTGACCTGAACCGCATACCCATATCAATCCCCACAGAGGCTTCATTTTAAAAGCAGGCTTCTCATCTAGTTCAAGTTGCCTAGGCCCCGCCATGATTCTCATGACTTTATCTCCCTTATTAATTCTGAGTCGGGGGCAGTGGGAGAATTATTGCTCACCATTCGGGAGCTCAGGTTAATTCAGGGCAATACTCACCCTACTTGTGCAGCCACCTCCTTGCAGGTCAATAAAGCCCTGCTTTTACCTGTGACATGAAACAGGTCTCATTAGAGTTTCCAGACTAAATCAGATGAGAAAGGTCAGGTGATCTGATTTTTTTTTAAGTTGATTAAACACTATTGATCACAGTGGCACGACGCCATTGGGCATGCATCGGGTAACCCTGAGTCAGAGACAGCTTCAATGACAGCTAAGGACAACTGCCACCACCACCACATTCTGTTTACTGTAAACCACTGCTAGAAAGCCATTCTGGAAAACACCAGTCAATCACACTCTTTCCTCTAATGAAAAATGGCAGACTGTCTAGTGGACTTTTGGCATCTAGACACCCAGCGCTGCCGTTTAAATGACACACAAGCGTCTTCGCATCAAATAAGCAGCAGCAAGCTCTGTGGCCAGAGGGAGGTGGTCCCAGGACACCAGTCTGGCCAGCACATCAACTTTGGCAGTAGCATGTGGAGCCTGGGCTGGAAGCCCAGTGCCCCAGGCAGGGGTCTTTCTCGGCGATTGCTTGTTTATCACCATAATGAAGAGAAAGCTGGCTGGAGCGAGAGAAATTACAGTCACACCACACATGTGCTGTGTCTTTAGAAAGCGGCTCCAACTTCGAGGGGAACTTAGATCCTTAGATCGCCTTGTCTTTAATTTCTCCTGGCATCTCTAACCAGCTGCCCCGTAACCTTCATCTGTGGACTTAAGCAGAGCAGTCTTGTCAAAGACTTTGCTTTCAGCCTGGCCTGCTGCTAGTGCATCCT
>PVJH01029193.1:0-26350 GCA_004026705.1 Nesogale talazaci | reverse complement strand
TGCTATCAGACAACAAGAGGAAATTCAAGACATCCAAATTGTCAAAGAAAAAATAAAACTCTATTTGCAGATGATGTGATCCTTTACACAGAAAATCCTAAAGACTCAGCAAGAAAATTGTTGAAATTAAGACTCGCCAAAGTGGCAGGGTACAACATCAACATACAAAAATTCTCTGTAGGGCTGAGCCCCGGTGGCCTAGTGGCTGTGTGCGGGACTGCGGCCCACAGGGTTGACGGTTCAAATCCAGCAGCAACAGCTCTCCAGGATCAAGGCTGGGCTTCCTACTCCCACCAGGGCAGTGATGTGATAAAAGAAAAAAAATTCTTTATATTCTTTTATAGTAGCAAAGAGAGGTCTGAATGGGCTGAGCCCCGGTGCATAGTGGTTGTGCACGGGACTGCGGCCCACTGAGATGGAGGTTCAATTCCAGCAGCAGCTCCATAGGAGCAAAGGCTGGGCCTCCTACTCCCACCACCAGAGGGCAGTGATGCCCCCCCCCAAAAAAAAGCTAGACAAAGAGAGATCTGAAAATAAATCAGGAAAACAATGTCATCTACATTAATAGCCAACCAACAACAGTCAATCAAGTACTCACTACCATCAACTTAACTTTAACTTACAGCAACTATATAAGACAGGGTAGAATTATCCCTGTGGGTTTCCAAAACTGTGACTCTTCGTGGGAGTGGAAAACCTCTTCCTTCTCCCGGGGAACAACAACTGATGGTTTCCAACTGATAGTCTTATGGTTAGCAGCTCAGCACATTTTCCACTATGCCCCCAGGAATCCAAAAGGAGAAATACATAGATAAACTATATGTGTATATATATATAACAAAACAAAGGAGCCGTACAAAGAAAATTGCAAAACACTACTACAAGAAACCCACTTAAGTGGAAAACTATACCATGCTCATGGGTAAGAATTATGAAAATGCTAATATGACCTAAAGCGATTTATAAATATAAGGCAATTCTGATCCAGATCCCAGCAACATTCTTTCCCCCGTCCCCCATCACTGCCCTGGTGGGAGTAGGAAGGCCAGCCTTGCTCCTGGAGAGCTGCTCCTGAATTTGAACCATCAACCCTGTGGGCCGCAGTCCCGCACACAACCACTGCGCCACCAGGGCTCAGCCCTAGCAACATTCTTTAAAGAGGCAGAAAAGTAATCAATAACTGTATGGAAAGAAAAGGGGCTGAGCCCCAGTGGCGTAATGGTTGTGCACGGGACTGCGGCCCACTGGGATGGAGGTTCCATTCCAGAAGCGGCTCCACAGGAGCAAAGGCTGGGCCTCCTACTCCCACCACCAGAGGGCAGTGATGCCCCAAAAAACAAAAAAAAAGAAAGAAAGAAAAGAAGCCATCCCGGTGGCATAGTGGTTGGGTGCAGGACTGCAGCCATAGGGTTGGCCATTCAAATCCAGCAGCAGCTGTCCAGGAGCAAGGCTGGGCTTCCTACTTCCACCAGGGCAGTGATGCCCTTCCCCAAAGAAAAAACAACAAAGAAAAGAGACCCATGTTAAACAACACACTGCTAAAGAAAAAGAAGAAAGCAGGAGGCATCTCATTTCCAGTGTCAATACCTACAATTTTGCCACAATAGTCAAAATAACCTGATACTGGTACAGTGATAGATACATAGACCAATGGAGCAGAATTGAGAACCCAGAAGTAAATCTCTCCACCTACAGACAGCAGATCTTTGACCAAGAGTCAAATACACTAAATGGAAAAGAGATAATCTCTTTAGCCAATGGCGCTAGCAAAACTGGATATCCATTTCCAAAAGCATGAAGCAAAGCCCATATCTCACACCATACACAAAAAGAATTCAAGATGGGAAACCTGAAACTTTCGATATCCTCAATGAAAAAATAGGGACAAGTTTAGGGACCTTCATACATGGCATAAATACACTATCAAACTTAATGAAAATGCATAAACAGCAGAAGACAATTGGGTGACTGGGACCTCTGAAAAATTAGACATTTATGTGCATCCGTAGATTGTACCAAAAGAGTTTTTAAAAAAAAAAACCCACAGGCTGGGAAAAATTGGGGCCAATGGCATATTGGACCATTGGACAAAGGACCAATCCTTAGAATGTATAGAAAACTTTAACACCTCAACAAGTAAAAAATAAGTTATCTAATTTAAAAATAGGCAGGAGAGAGAAAGAGGAGGCTTTCTACACCTGAAAAGACTTAATCTTTCCTACTCCCACCACCAGGGGCAGTGATGCCAAAAAAAAAAAAAAAGATTTAATCTTGGAAGCTCATAGTTCTATCCTGTCCTATAGTCAGCATTGACTTGAGGGTAGTGGGAGTGATGTTCAGGGAGATGATTGATAATGCTCTCTAACATAAAATGACAATGATGTCTTATAAGGTGACCAGATGTCCCACTTTTTAACAATTTGTCCCGTGTCCTGTGGTGTTTTAAAATTAAATAAATCAGTGATGCCTTAAAAAAAATTTTAATAAAAAATAAATTAATTAAATTAAATTAAATGAATATATTACAATACCATTTTTGTATTCTTTTTTTTGGGGGGGGGGCATCACTGCTCTCCGGTGGTGGGAATAGGAGGCCCAGCCCCACTGCTGGAATTGAACTTCCGTCCCAGTGGGCCGCAGTCCCACGCACAACCACTACGCCACGGGGGCTCAGCCCCCATTTTTGTATTCTATGAACATTTTTCTTGCTCCATAGAACAAATTTTTAGTCAAGAACTCACCCCCCACCCACCCCCAGTCAATGGTGTCCTGCTTAAAATCTGGTCACTTTACTCTAAGCTGAACCAGAGACAAATCTAAACCATAAAAATATGAATCAATTTTGGGTTCACACTTAATTCTAGCCCCATGTCTAGGAACAATTTCTTATGATGTGGCCCTACTTGATGCTTGCCCTCACAAAGAAATCACTGAAGATATGGGTATGAGAGCAAAGTGACGATAAAGCTAGCTGGTGCCCTGCTGTCAGAAGGAATAGCATCTGGCTTCCTCAAGACTTGTCTTCAAACAAGCAGCCATCTGAGTGAATCATCCACTAACCCCACATGGAAAAAGCACAGCACCTTGAGTGATCCAATGATTGCAAACCATAACTGACTCCAAAGGACGGAATGATACCAGAACTTAAATTGTGAACGCCTGGTGTGCAGAAGGCTGTGGATGATGATGGAAGCCCAAAATCCACCTGCAGAATCCACACCTGGATTAAACCTCCAGTGACTCTCCTCTGAGCATAGTTAAAGGGTGTGAATGACCTTATCATAAGATGGAGAGCATTTTAAAGTCAATTATGGCAGACATATTCAGGTTAAAATGTAGTATCTTATCATTTGATCTCTCTTTTGACCCATTTTATTTATCTATTTTTCTTTTAATTAGCTTTTAATTTTAGCTTTTAATTTAGATTTAGTTTAGAAAACTGCACGGGCCAGTGCAAAGTGTTCCTGTATATCCTTCGACCCAACTTCCTTGAAAGTTCAACATCTTAAATTACCACATTACATTTGTCAAAATAAAGAAACTGGCATTTATATATTACTATCAACTAACCTCTGGGCCTTTTGATCCATTTTAAAGTTGTTTAATTTTTTCTTTTTTTAATTAAAAAATCATTTTATTGGGGGTTCGTACATCGTTTTTCACAATACATGAATACATATACTGTGTCAAACACTTTCACATACCTGCTGTTGTCATCATTCTCCAAATATCTACTTTTTCACTTGAGCCCTTGATATCAGCTTCCCATCCTTTCCCCTCTGTCCCTGCTCCCCCTCCCCCAATACTTTATAAATTATTATTGTTCTGTCATATCTTACTCTCCCTGACCTCTCCCCCAACCCACTCCTTTGATGACTGTCCTCCAGATAGGAGGTTATGTGTAGATCCTTGTAGTTGGTTCTGTCTCTCTACCCCACCTTCTCTCCACCCATCTAGTAGCTCCAATCTCACCACTGGCCTGAAGGGGTTCATCTGTCCTGGGTTCCCGATATCCTCAGTTCCCCTCTCTACCAGTGTACCTTCTCCAGTCCATCTGGATTTGTAAGGTAGAGTTGGGACCATGATGGTTGGGGGAGTAAGCCTTCAGGAACTAGAGGAAAGTTGTATGCTTCATCGCTGCCTCACTGCACCTTGACTGGTCTGTCTCCTCCCCGTGACTCCCCTGTAAAGGGGTGACCAATTACCCACCAGTGGGCCTTAGGTCCCCACCCTGCTCTCCCCTCATTCGTGATGATGTGATTCTTGTCCTTTGATACTTGATACCTGCTCCTTTAGGCCCCTCTTGATCACACAGGCTGGTGTGCTTCTTCCACGTGGGCTTTGCTGCTTCTGTGCTGAATGGCCACTTGTTTATCTTCAAGTCTTTGAGACTCCAGACATTCAATCATTTGTTAGCTGGGCACCATCGTTTCTTCTACTCTGTTTGCTTCTGTATCCATTTGTCTTCAGCGATCCTATCGGGAGTCAATTGATCCATTGACTTTGATTTTTGTTCTTTGATACCTGACACCTGATTGTTTCAGCACCTCATGATAGCACAGGCAAATGTGCTTCTTTTATGGTGGGCTTTGTTGCTCCTGAGCTAGATGGCTGCTTGTTTATGTTTAAACCTTTAAGACCTCAGACGCTGTATCTTTTGATAGCTGGGCACCATCGGTTTTCTTCACCACCCTTGCTCATGCTACCACATGTCCTCAGCGGATGCCTTGGGAAAGTGCATGCACAATGATGGCTTTTCCCCTGTTTGATGCCTGCAGCCTAATCTTTTCAACACCTTGTGGCCACACTGGCTGGTGTGCTTCTTCCGTGTGGGTGTGGCCACTTCTCAGGTAGATGGTCTTTTGTTTATCTTCAGGCTTTTAAGACCCAAGACACTATATCGTTTGATAGCTGAATTTTTTTCTTACGTGAAAGGGAAATACACGTGGATGAAGCTTCTAGTGAATCCTCTTTGACAACACAGACCAGGGATGTGAAGAACCTTATTATTGTGCAGAATGCATTAGAACGTGGATTGTTGCAGGTACAGTTAGATTAAAATGTAACATCTTATCATTTGATCTCCTTTTTTATCCCTTTTAAAAATTGTTCTCGTTTTTAATATTTTCCTTTCTTTTTGGTTGCGGTTTTATTTGTTTTACTTTGTTATTGTTGTTAGAGTTTTAAAAAATGATGTTCTGACAAATGGTGCTTGACAGTGGATGGATGTGTGGATTGTGATAAGAGTTGCGATAAAATTATTATTTTTTTATTTTTTTTGGTGACCGGGGCATCACTGCCTCTGGTGGTCGTGGGTGCTACCCAGTGCTGCTCCTGAGAGCAGCCACTGGATTTGAACCACCAAAAAAAACCCCAAAAAATTATTTTCAGATTTTTTTATGCTGTTGCTTATTAAATCAGTTGTGAGGATTTTGATTTTATTTATGTGAAAATGCAATTCATACTGAAGGCTGTATGGTCTTTGCTCTTCAGTAGTAAGTGCTTAAAGATTTCTTTGCTTTTAGCAAGCAAGGCTATGTCTCTCCATTGTTGATGAACTTTCCTCCACCAATCTTAATGCTTTGCTGTCCATAGAGTCTAGCTTCTCAGATATGTTTTTTTCAGCATGCAGATTGAATAAATATGAAAACAAACAACCTTGATGCATACCTTTCTTAATTTTTTTTGTGGCATCACTGCCCTGGTGGGAGTAGGAAGCCCAGCCTTGCTTCTGGAGAGCTGCTGCTGGATTTGAACCATCAACCCTGTGGGCTGCAGTTCTGCACACAACCACTATGCCACCAGGGCTCAGCCTACCTTTCTTAATATTTTTTGTTTTTTTGGGGGGGCATCACTGCTCTCTGGTGGTGGGAGTAGGAGCCCCAGCCTTTGCTCCATGGAGCAAAGTGGGCCGCAGTCCCGCGCACAACCACTACGCCACCGGGGCTCAGCCCTTTCTTAATTTTAAACTTCATAATAGCTCCTTGTTCTGTTCAAATGACTGCCTCTTGGTCTATGAGCAGGTTCCATACGAGTACCATTAAGTATTATAGAATTTTCATTCTTTGTAATGTTATTCATAATGTTATGAATAGTTAAATTAGTTAAATACCTTCCCACAGTCAAAAGACACCAGCAAACATCTGATATTTTCCGCTTTCAGCCAAAATCTATTTAGCATCAGCAGTGATAGACCTCATGCTCCATCCTCTTCAAAATCTAGCTTGAATTTCTGGCAGCTCCTTGTTAATGTACTGCTGCAGCATTTGTAGGTTTCTTCAGCAAAATCTTAATGATATTTTTAATAATTTCCCCGTTCCATTGAATCACTTTTCTTTGGAATAGGCCAGTCAGCTGATAGGTAGCTGTCTTTCATATTTCTTGATATAGACAATGAGTGCTGCCAGCATAACAGCTATTTCTTGAAATATCTCATTTGGTATTCTGTCAATTCCTTGAGTCCTATTTTTCACCAGTAATTCCAGTGCTGATTTGACTTCGCCCTTTAATACCATCAGTTCTTGGTCATTACCTACTGAAATGGTTGAATGTCAACCAATTATGTGGGCACAGGGATTCTATGTCTTATTTCCATCTTCCATGATTCTTCCTGCATCATTCAATATTTTGCCCATAGAATCCTTCAATATTATAATTCAAGATCTGAATTTTTCTTCAGTTCTTTCATCTTGAGAAATGTGGACTGTATTTACTCTTCTGTTTGGTTTTCTAACCCCAGACCTTTGTACATTTCATTATAATACTTTGCTTCGTCTTGTAGCGCTGCCCTTTCAATGTTCTACTCTGACTTTTTCCTTCATTTCTATTTGCTTTAGCTAATCTGTTATTTTTTTTGGGGGGGGGGGTATCACTGCCCCGGTGGTGGGAGTGGGAGAACCAGTCTTGCTCCTGGAGAGCGCTGCTGGATTTGAACCGCCAAGCCTGTGGGTCGCAGTCCCACACTCAACCACTTATGCCACTGGGGCTCAGCCCTCCACAATCACTTTTCTCTCTGAAAGATACAAGTTTTCAGAATCTTCTCAAAATCCCTCGTGGAATAATAATTTCTGTAGAAATTTGCATATGACTTCTTTCTCGATTCAGCAACTGCAAACGTATAGAAAGCTGCAACCCCCAAAGATACAATGAAGGCTCCAACAATATGAACCTGCAAATGCCCTGCCAGAAGGCCTCGCATCTGAGGTTCTGCCAAAGCACTGGAAGACATGGGGCTCTTCTCCCTCGTCACAAATGTCCTTCCTGACTGATGGAGAAGTGGATGCTGTCAAATGACCTTATGCATTCTGCATGCATAATGTCTTTGTTGGTTATCCCACAACTTGCTTGATAATTAATATTCAAATCTATGCTAGAATTAGTCTGTAAAGTCATGTGGGATAGACCCAAGTTCTTACTTTGGCGCTTGTGGGTTTGCTTTAATTTTTTTTTGGGGGGGGAAGGCATCACTGCACTCCGGCAGTGGGAGTAGGAGGCCCAACCCCACTGCTGGAATTGAAGCTCCGTCCCAGTGGGCCACAGTCCCACGCACAACCACTATGCCACCGGGGCTCAGCCCAGCTTTAATTTTCTTTAGCTTCATCTTGCAACTATTCTTCAGTTGACCCCTGGCCTTTTTATGACTGATAATATTGATCTTCTCCATCATCATCTCTTTCCACAGTTGTAATAAATTTAATTCCCCTGTTTTCCATCCCATTAAGGTTCACATATATAGGTGCTATTTATGTTGTTGATAGCCGTCTTTCAGATCAATAAGTCAGTCATCTCGCAAAATTCTATCATGCACTCTCCAGCATCATTTCTATCACCGAGGCCATATTTTCCAACTACCAATTCCTTGTTTCCAACTTTTGTATTCCAATTACCAGTAATTATCCATATTGATTACATGTTTCGTTAATTCTAGACTGCAAAAGTTATTATATTCTTCAATTTGATCTTCTTTGACATGAATGGTTGGTGCATACAATTGAACAATAGTCAAATTAACTCATCTTCCTTGTAGGCATATAGATATTCTTTTATTATGGACAACATTGTACTTCAGGGAATATCTTGGAGGGTCCTTTTTGAATTAAGTGTGATACCATTCTTCTTCAATTTGTCATTGCTTATCTAGTAGATCATATGCTTGTTTGATTCAAAATGGTCTGACCAGTCCATTTCAGCTCATTAATACCTAGCATATTGATACTTATACATTTCATTTTTTTACAATTTTAAGTTTCCTTAGATTCACATTTTGTCAATCCACATTCTGATTATTAATGGATAACTGCTTCTCATTTTGAGTCATGGCATATTAGCCAATGAATTCTCCGAAAGCTCTTTTATTTTTATGTCAGAGGTCAGAAAACTTCACCTCTTGAGCCATATGCAGTTCTTTGGGTACATGCATGTGACTCTGAAGTGTAAAACTATTAAGGTTATTATTTAGACGATGGTGGTTTCATTTGTTTGCAAATATGTGCTTATGACTCTGGGTAATTTTTAATTTATTGTGAGGGGCTGGCTTGGGTCTTCTGTCTCAAAAGGTTGCCAACCCTTAGTTTACATTACTGAGGTAGGTAGACTCTGTGACTCTGCTTTGAGGAGGCGCATCTTCCCATTTGTGTTTTGAGTGCCTTTCAACCTCAGGGGACAATCTCCTGGCACCGTATCAGAAAAAAACTCCATTGCTATTCATGAGCTCTTCGGTTGTCTTCCCTCCCACCCACACCCCGCCTCGGAGGTAACTTACCAGATCCTCCTTCCTACCCTGTGTTAGTCCAAAAGCTTCCGAAACCTGTCCACCAGGCATGATCCTGCTAGTATTTAAAATACCAGTGTGTGATAGGTAGGTCTATTGTGCCAACCTGGCCAATAGGAACGTGTGGGATTAATCAGGTTGCAGTTTGACTGGAAGCCAAAGAGATAAAGGGCTACGCAAGCCCCCCTCCCTCTCTGGGAATAGGACCAGCATGCCTTGCTTTAGCTGGTTCTCTGCATCAACTTGTGAGCTACACTACCTGTGGCACAAGCCAAACCCATGGATCCTGTCACTGGAGCTTGAGGTTTCTTTGAGACTTGCTTCACCTAGCTGCTGGTATGTATATCACTTGAGCTCGAGGCTGGTGGGTCCTGTCATCTGGCATTGCTTGGGTTCAGTATCTCATCACTAAGCTGCTGACTGTTGGTGACCTACCCTGCTGTTTGCTGCCTGTAGGTGGAATCTACCTACATGGCCCAGATTCAGCTGTCTGCTTCCTTGACCTGGACCCAGCAACCTTTCTGAGTTGATGGACTTCCAGTATATTAACTGTTCCACCAAAGGGAGTTGAATTGAGCCCTCTCTCTGTACTACTATGTGGACTAATTAAATGGTATATTCTTTCATGCTATATAAATATATATATTCATATATGAATTTATTGCCAACCCTTGATCTATATGTGTGTATGTATGTATATATTCATAAGTGTCCTGGTTTTGTTTCTGTAGAGAACCCTGCCTAATGCAGAGTAAACCCAGAAGACTAGCTTGAAATTTAGAATTCACTGATCTTCAGAGTTCTGCCTGAGCAGTTATTTGTGAAGAGCTGACCTCCTTCTCAACCTTGTCTCTTCTCCATAATGCCCTCTGAGGTGGGGGGTGGGGGGGGTGTTGACAGGTTTCATGTCAACTTGAATGGTCCAGGATCCTTCCACAATGTGATCTAACATAGTGTGGTCAATTCCATGATGGGATCTTCTGTGAAGCAGTTAAGCAGTTATGGAGAAACAAGGCCTCCATCTGGTCACAGCCCTGATGTGATTGAGGGAGGCTGCATTCAGGGTGTGGCCTTCCCTGAGTATCAACTGACGGTGTAGGGAAGTTACTGACGCCTACTGTTGGATTTGGATCCTTGTCTGTTCGTCGACCTGTTTTATCACCTGCCAACTATAAAAGCCATCAGCAAACTGGGTCCCCCTTGGATTAGACTGATCTCAGATTCATTCAACTCTGCATCCACCAGCCAGTGGTCTTCCTGTCTCATCTCGCTGTTTCCTGCAGCAACAGAAGTCAGGTGAAGCCTTTAGGGTGCATCTGATCCAGGGATCCTTGAACAGGACTGGACTTAACCAGGCCTCAACTGTGTGAGCCCTTTCTTGATATAAATCTCTTTCTATATACGTACACAACCAAGTATCATTGCTTTTGCTTCTCTAAAGAGACTAGTCTAAAAAAAGAAAAGAAACTGGTCTAACACAGTAGGGAAAAGGATTTTACACATATCTAAGCCTGGCCCCATGCCACTCTAGCACTGGACCACACTGGCAATTCTGTCTGTGTAAAGATATCCAGGAAAGAACTCCACTCAAAACTCAAGCCCTATAAAAACAGTGTGAACTATTTGAACTGCAAATTTTGGAATCTTGAATAATAGAACATGGTCTAGAAAAGAGAGACCATGGCCTCAAGGAGTTCTCATGCTGTGGGAAAAGATGAACCCAGAGGGTGGCCGAAGCAAGGCCTTCTAAGCTTGGGACCCAGTGCAGGAGCCGCTCTTTCCTGTGACTAATGAGGCTGCTTACATAATTTGTTTGCTTATTTAAACAGGTTCCAACTAGATTCTGTTGCTTGTGTTCCAAGAAATGACTGAATCTCTGTCTAATGTTCCCTTTCTGTTCACTAAGGAGACTGAATAGTGAGACTGAACTTCTTCATCAGGCCTAATGCCTGCCAGTTGTGTTGGGAAAAGGGAGGCAGAGTTTTTTTTCATAGGTTCCCTTTGAGGTCATAAATTATTTGGGTGAATCACTTCGACTTTCCTATCTATCCTACTTTCAGGCTATACATTATAACTCCACTTAGTTATTTTGAGCTTAGTGGGCAGTCCCAAATCCTAAAATAGCAGTTTACTTCATTCTTGTGTCTTCTGGCACTATTCTCAGGCATAATATCAAAGTTTATGTGCCCTGCCTCCCATCTGATTTGGGAGTCCTCCAAAATGGGAAGGGTGTTCAGATGCTGGGCAGCCAGAAATGTCAAATATTTTCTACAACCCCATTAATCAGATCTTGAAGCAATCTCCCTGGGTGGAGCCACTGATCCTCTCCTTTGGGAAGCCTTGAGCTTCTCCTTCAGTAACACACCTCCTCAACTCCTTTCCCTCCCACCAACTTGGCTTGGACCTACCTGCAGCGGTAGTGAACCATTCACTGTGGCTCTTCCCTTCAAAGACTATAATTCCCAACAAAAGACCTTTCTCTGCATGGGTCTGGTAAGAAGGTGGGGTGGAAACACTGATAGGATTCATCTGTGAGTAGTCAAGACTAGAATTCCCTGGCATGCCATCCTGCTGTGAATAAAAGGAGTCCTCTGAGAAGCATGAGTATTGATAAATTACTAGCAAAAGTCAGGAGTAGAGTTGAGTCCTTTGGACCTAAGATTCCTGTGCAGTGAACCTCCTGGATCCAGGTGACAGTTCTAATATCAGAGGAACTGCAGCAGAACCAGGAGTCAAAGCATAGAACAGAGTGATGGACTTACTGAGCCAGAGAGTAAGTTAAGAACTTTGATGCAGGAGACTGACTTGCAGAGTGGGGTGTCTCTGGACACTTAATTTTGGGAAGTTGGAATTGCTGAACCATGAAAATGGAGTTAAGTGCCTACAGTCTGAGTCTTACAGGAGTTGGGTGCATCTGGGCACTTAAATCAGAGAGTTTGGTTTGCTGACCTACTGGACTTGAGCTAAAGACCTTTGGGTTGAGTCTTATGGCAGAGTGGTATGCCCCTTGGGCATTTATTAGCATACTTGATAACACGTCCTGGTAGACAACTACCCTGAGCATTTCTCACTGGCATCACAACTTGTTAACTTTCTTAATAAATTTTTTAACCAGGAATTTTGTCTGTGAGTTCTGTGTAGTCATTGCAATGAATATTAGAACCCAACAAAGTAAAAGAAAGAACATTAGTTAGAACATTACACTACCCATCACTGTTCTCTCCAACCCTACAAAACATGTAGGGGATAATGACTTATTTTGAACTATAATGTCAAATACTACCATGAATACACTACCCAAGACAGGCCAGAGTTTCCTGCAAGAGCTGCCTTAGGGTCTGGGTAGAGTTAGTTAAGAAACAGCCTCAGGATGCTGATGTCTGCACTCATTCCAGTTATCAGAGGAAACCAGCCTAGCATTGGGAAACGTGTGTGAGTGAAATGTCATCTAGCACTTGACACATCTACTCTTTCAGACCTTGCCTGTGATCTCCCACTTTTGAGCCAAACTCATTTTTTTGGGGGGGCATCACTGCTCTCCGGTGGTGGGAGTAGGAGGCCCAGTCCCACTGCTGGAATTGAACCTCCGTCCCAGTGGGCCGCAGTCCCGCGCACAACCACAAACTCATTTTTTTAATACAGTTTCACACTTCTGTGTAGGCAGGCTTGTGTTAATAAAACCTATAGGTTTTCTCTCCTTTCAGTTTTCTAAGATGCCCTTGAAACCAGCATCAGCATGGGTCAGCAAGCCTGATTTAAGCAACTCACCAAACTTACCAAGACTTTAAACACCCAAAAAGGTTCTAATCAGGGAGGGATTTGACTTCCTTTGGACCTTTGGACCCATAAACCAACTCTTCAAAAATGAGGGCCTTGAATCTCTCCTAATAATGTCAAGTTACAACATTAGAGGGTTTTGCCATCCTGGAAGAAGGTTGTTTTTCTTAAACAAGTGTTATGAGTGTGTCTCATTTTCCATATTCTATGGTGTAGGAACAGTTGTTTAAAATGGATATCATCTTAATGGCCTATCCTTTACCGAGATCAAACAAAATTACTGAAGTTATAAATGGACAGCTTCAGGCCTGAGTCTCCTACATAGTCTATTATCATTGTTGTATTAGGGTGGGGTTTTTTTTTTTCAGTTTCACGAGGCGGGAATAGAGTATAAGTAAAAAACAACAACGCAGTTTTACTTCCTATACAGCTGATGAGCAGTGCTCAAGCATTGCTAGTAGAAACCAGACACCTTCTCAATCTCCTTCCCTCTGCTATTCCCAGGGGTTCTCAACCTTCCTCATGCCTCAACTCTTTCATACGGTTCCTCATGTTGTGGTGACCCCCAACCATAACATTATTTTCATTGCTACTTCATCACTGTCATTTTGCTACTGTTATGAGTCGGGTGGTCTGACCCCCAAAGGTTAAGAACTGCTGCCCGAGAGGTGACAAAGCTTTAGCAGTTCCAGCAGAGGATAAGTTTATCCAAAGAGTGGCCGGAAAATGCTGGGATTGAATCACATTGACCAAACTTGGATCACATGATCATCCCTGAAGCAATCAATAAATTCAGTTAGATATGTAGATTGTTCTAATAGTTCGGGGCCTGGGTCCCACGACCACCCCTAGAAGTAGGGTGTGGGATCCACAGCATCCAAGTCATATATATTGAGGGGAAGCGCTATAAAAAAGTTTAAACAGACAAAAAAAAAAAAAGGCCATTGCTCAAATTCCTCCACCATCTAGGCAAAAACAAATAAATAATGAACAGTTCCAGATGCGTTCAAATGATCTGTCACTTTCTCCAGCAACAGAGGTTTCTGAAACCCTTTTCTCTGCAAAGTCATAGATCTTCACAAGACAGAAAAAAATCCCGTCTGTCTATTATTCTGCAGTCATAGGGATTTAATACCTGCTCTGACTTCCAGCACTGGAAACCACTGACTCCATAGGAAGTGGCTAAGCCATCCTGTATGTGGAACACAATGTTCTGGTCTATTTTGGAATGCTTATTCAGAGTCAGAAAATCCACACAAACCTAGATCTTACCTTTTTTTTTTTCACTATCACAAAAGGGAACTAAAGGACACAGAGTCCAGAATTGAGGCAGTTCATCAGTAGCTCTTTCAGGTGAACTCAGAAACCATCAGTCTCAAACAGCACCAACCTTCTTAAATCATCTCCTATGGGATTTGGGTCTCCAATTCTAGTGTTGTTTACCTGGACCCAGCCACCTCCCATTCTTAGAGAAACTACTCCCAGCTTAGTTTTTCCATGATCGTTTCATAAAACTCTTGGAATTTGGGAGAATCCCAAAGTTACAGCTTTAAAGAAGTCGGAATAAAAGCAGAGAGAATGGGAATTGGGGACTCTTACAGCCTTGCTTTTCCTGTGGCTTCAACACTGAAACAAGGATGAGAATATTCAGATGGTTTACTCCTTCATGTTTTAGTTAAACACTTTAAAATCTAGACTGTGGCATAGTGGTTACTGTTGAGCTGTCATCCACAAGGCCAGCAGTTCAAAACCACCAATAGCTCTGTGGGAGAAAGACAGGGCTTTCTGCTCTCATCAATAATTACAGGTTTGGAAACCACAGGGGCAGTTCTAATGTCCTCTACTGACTCACTGTCAGTCTGTATGGACTCGATGGCAGTGGATCAAGTTCAGTGCCCATCAATGAAGCACCTCTAATTCCTGGGCACCACCAGATCCCAACACAAAAGTACAGATTTTTCACCACTCCCCTCATTGCCACAAGTCCTGTTGGAGACTCAAGTCTTACAAATGATATTTAAATCACATCGAATCGATTCTTCATTGTCATCATGGAAGACGGGTAGGATGCTTGGCATTTGGGAATCTATGATCAAATACTATTTTGTTGATTGTCCCTACTCCCACCACAAGACAAATTTGGGATTTTCAGCTAGCTAGGGCCGCCTCGAATAAGAGTTAAAGATAGTTTAAGCTCTAGGTTCATCTGTATTCCCTAGGTTTTCTGGTTGCTATTCAACCTTAGGTAAACGATAGCAGGGTTTTGTTGTTTTTTTGTGGGCATCACTGCCTCTGGTGGTTGTGGGCACTACCCAGCGCCGCTCCTGGAGCCGCCGCTGGATTTGAACCGCCAAGCCCGCAGGCCGCAGTCCCGCACTCAACCACTTACACCACCGGGGCTCAGCCCAAGTTTTGTTGTTTTTTAAGAAAAACAACAACAACAAATTTTAAATTGCTAGTTAGGTGGAAGTTTATATTTCAGATCATCAGTTTTGTATTCAGCAGTTTAAATTACTTATCAACTGCCCTCCTCTCCTCAATAGTTTAACCCTCCCATCACCACCACCCCCATTTGATTTATCTTCTCTCTCATGAGAATTAACATCTTTCCCTTCCCCCAAGTTCATACCTACCAGTTCTCTAGCTTCTTGTTTCATCTTCCCCATCTTGCCTGCTCCCTATCCCACCCCTTTGGCAACCTCCAACGTCTGTTCCCTTTTGTAATTTTCCCCTTTATCACAGTGAAGTCATCTAATATTTGTCACTTTGTGATTGACTAACTTCATCCAGCATAATGCTCTCCAGGTGATCTCATGTCTGAAGGTGCTTCGTGGTTTCATCTGTTTTTCAGCCTTGCAGAGTATCCCATTGTGTGTAGGCACCAAAGTTCCTCTGTCCATTCTTCCACTGATGGACACGTATGTTGTTTCCCTCTCCTTGCTATTGTGAAGTGTGTAGAAGGGTGTTGGTTTTTTCCAGTCATTTTATCGGGGGTTTATACAGCTCTGATCACCATATATCCATCCATTGTGTCAAGTGCATTTGTACAGATGTTGCCATCATTTTCAAAACGTTTTTTCCTACTTGAGCCCTTGATAGTAGCTCATTTTTCTCCTCTGCCACCCTCCCACCTAAGAAACCTGGATAATTTGTTAATTTTTTATTCATCTTACACTGGCCACTGTCTCCCTTTGCCCACTTTTGTGTTGTCCATTCCCCTGGGAAGGGGTTTTATGTAGATCCTTGTGTATGGTTCCCCCTTTCTCCCCGACTGTTCATTAACCTTCCTGGTATTGCCACTCTCACCACTGATCCTGATGGGTTCATCTGTCCTGGATTCCCTGTGTTTTGAGCGCTTATCTGTACTGGTGTACATGTTCTGGTCTAGTGTATATGCAAGGGTAGAATTGGGGTCATCATAGTGGGGAGGATGAAACATTAATGAACTAGAGGAAAGTTGTATGTTTCATCAGTGCTTTATTGCACCCTAACTGGCACATCTCTTTCTTGTGATCCCTCTATACGGGATGTCCCACTGTCTACAGATGGGCTTTGAGTCTCCACTCTGCAGTACCAAGATTTTTTGTGTGTGTGGCACACTGCCTGGTAGGAGTAGGAAGCCCAACCTTGCTCCTGGAGAGCTGCTGCTGGATTTGAATCATCAACCCTGTGGGCTACAGTCCCGCACATAATCAAGCAAGATGTTTATTGTTATTGTTTTAAATTGTGACTTTGGTGAATGACTGCAGAGTATATTGGTTTTTCCATTCAATAATTCATATTTTTGGTTTCCAGACATTGCAATCCCCACAATGTAGTAAGACTCTTCCTACTTCCTCCATGTGTTTATCATTTCCCTTTATTCTTCTTTCCTACCTGTTCCTCTTTCTGATCTTTATTCCTGGAAAATGCTACCCTTTTGTTCACCTATGGTTGCTTGTTATAATGACTGTATACATCTCTTGTGTCATTGTTCACCTTATAGGCCTGTCATTTACCTGAAAGTGGTTCTACAAAAGTGAGTTTGGGGGCTGAGCCCCGGTGGCGTAGTGGTTGTGCGCGGGACTGCGGCCCACTGGGACGGAGGTTCAATTCCAGCAGTGGGGCTGGGCCTCCTACTCCCACCACCGGAGAGCAGTGATGATCAAAAAAAAAAAATAAAAAAAAAAGTTTAGTATTGGTTCATCTTTTTCTCAACTCTATCTAGGACAAGTTAGGTAGCTAGACTTAGGATAGGGGATTGTCCCTGTCATGCCTGCAAAGCCCCCAGGGAGGAGTTTAGAAGGAAATCATCCAAATATTAGATACCTATGAAGACCCCAAAGTGAGCATCCTCATACTCGAGCCCCTGAACCAGATGGGAGGCACACCTGGGCTGTTCAAACGAGGCCCAGGCTCATGGGCTCATGACATCACCCAAGTGGGCTCAACCCAGCCAATGGGGTCAACGAGTACTTTCAACCATACCTTCCCAAGCCAGGGGTGGGCTGGGATAAAGGCAGAGAGCAGGTCCTAGGATGCTATTGCCCTGGTCTCTCACCTAGTGCTCTTGTCCCTGCACGGGCCCCTTCGCTCTCTGACCTCCACGCCCTCTTGCTCCTTACTCCCTCAGTCCTGGGGTCTCAGTTCCACACCTGTGGGTGCTCTGTTCCACGAGGTTGCTCGCGTCCAGTTGTGAACCCCTTCGCGACTCTAAAACCTGCAGCTGGTCCTTACCTTCATAAAAACTCACTTGGATGACACAACAGGCTCCAGTATGGATTCTTTCATCAAAGGAAACCAAGAACCGAGGTCTTACCCACTCAAGAAGCCTTACAGACCTTCTGTTGTGACCTTTTTCAGGACTGTCGGTGTTGGTAGCCAGGCACCATCGAATTCTTCTGGTTTCAGAGGGGTAGAGACAAATATCTTCCCAATCTCTTAGTCCCTTTGACTCATTGTTTCCAAATGTCTTTTGATTTTCATTGCACTTATTTTCTGCAGGTGAGGAGAAACCACTAGTTGCACTTTGGATGCTCACTCACAAGCTTTTAAGGCCCTAGTCGTTACTCAGCTGTAACAAAGGAGAGCTCTTCAAAGATTCTCTTGAAAGACACAGGATTGGGCTGAGCCCCGGTGGCGTAGTGGATGTGCGTGGGACTGCGGCCCAGTGGGATGGAGGTTCAATTCTGGCTCCCAGGAGCAAAGACTGGGCCACCTACTCCCACCACCTGAGGACAGTGATGCCTAAAAAAAAAAAAAAAAAAAAGACACAGGATGATCCCAGGGCTTATTTTGAAGATGTTTTAAGATGTTGAAAACTGTATTGTTGGGCTGAGCCCCGGTGGCGTAGTGGTTGTGCGCGGGACTGCGGCCCACTGGGATGGAGGTTCGATTCCAGCTCCATGGAGCAAAGGCTGGGCCTCCTACTCCCACCACCTAAGGGCAGTGATGCCCCCCCCCCCAATCACCAAAAAAAACCCTGTATTGTTGGGAAAAGGCTAGAAAATCTGCATTAAGGATTTTTTTTGTTGTTGATGTTTTTGGGGCATCACTGCCCTCGGGTGGTGGGAGGAGGCCAGCCTTGCTGCTGGATTTGAACCTCCAACCCAGTAGGCTGCAGTCTCACGCACAACCACTACGCCACCGGGGCTCAGCCCAAGGATTTTTTTTTAACCACAATACATCTTCTCTTTAAAGGTAGCTAAGATTGTCCTATAAGAATTTGGTTGGAAAACCTAACCTTATTCATCTTTTTTCATCTTATAGTCCTAAACTTTCCTCTTCAGACTTTCTTGTTGTTGTTCCCCCAAATCGAAGAACACTGAAAAGGAACACAATCTGAGTCCCTCAAGGAGGTCCAAGCTGCCATTGTGAGGTGCTATAAGTTGAAGAGCACAGAATTCTTTGAAGGAAGGGTTAGAGAAATGGAAACAATTAGCAGTGTTTAAATATAGAAGGAGAATATGTTGAGAAACAATAGCTCAATATTTTAAAATTTTGTTTAATAAAGGTTTCTATAATTTAGTAGTAACAATTTTTTACTTACTTCTGTATGTGCCATACTATGAAAGTTCATTCATCTGTTGATAGAGGCTTAAGCTATTTCCAGTTTTGTGCTATTGTTGATGTAGCGGAAATGAATGTGGATGTAAATATGTCTACTCAGTCAAAGCTCTTATGTCTCTTGGGTATATGCCTGGTAATAATGTTTATAGCATGATTTTTGTTTTGTTCACAGTTTCCCAAGAGTTCCTTTCCCACACAATTTCATCTAGTGTTCTGCCTTTTAAGGGTTCATAAGTGTCCATTACCATTCCCCAAAACCAATTGGGCCACCACCCAGGCTTTTCTACATCTGGTGAAATCCTCACCTAAGGCAGTCATTCAAATCCTTGATATTAATCTCCAATCATTTTAAGAATTTAAAATCACACTATCTTATTTCCTTTTCTTTTTCTTTTGTCTTTTCTTATATTAGTTTCAAAAACTGGAAGAATCTAAAAGATCATTCTGGATCTGGAACCTAGAAATTTCCCCAAAGTCTTACTCCGGGAAGCCCTAGCCTTCATCTAAGAGGAACCTGATTCATACTGTTTGTATATTTGGCACTGTTTCTTCTGTCTTCTATAAAAACGTTGTTGGGCTGAGCCCCAGTGGCGTAGTGGTTGTGCGCGGGACTGCGGCCCACTGGGACGGAGGTTCAATTCCAGCAGTGGAGCTGGGCCTCCTACTCCCACCACCGAGAGCAGTGATGCCAAGAACAAACAACAACAAAAAACGTTGTTAGCCTCAGTGAAAAAATAAGTATGTTTTCTCTCACCTGCTGATAGAACAAAGGGGGAGGGGGAACCTGAACCCTCCCTATGGCTAGTTTGTAAGAGAATGATAATTCTTCAGTCTTCCTTATTCAAGGTCTAACTTTCACATGCATCTGAGACAATGAAGAATATCATGGGTTGGGTCAGGCAGGCACCTTAGTCCTCAAAATAACACCCTTGCTTGTCAACATTCTAAAGAGGCCTTGTGCAACAGATTTACCAGATTTCATGCATCTTTTCCTCTCTTGACTACTGGTTCCGTGAGGATTGCTTGTGGATCCAAACAAGACAAAATCCTTAGCAACTTCAACCTTTTCTCCATTGATCATGATGTCACCTATTGGTCCAGTTGTGAGGATTTCTGTTTTCTTTTTTTTTTGGGGGGGGCATCACTGCCCTCTGGTGGTGGGAGTAGGAGGCCCAGCCTTGCTGCTGGATTTGAACCTCCAACCTAGTGGGCTACAGTTCTGTGCACAACCACTACACCACCGGGGCTCAGTTCTCTGTTTTCTTTACACTGAGTTGTCATCCGTACTGAAGGCTACAATCCTCGATCTTCATCAGCAAGTCCTTCAAGTCCTCCTCATCTTTAGCAAGCAAGATGTGTAACCTGCATTTCACAAGTTGTTAAAAAGCCTCCCTTCACAAAGGGCACTTATAGAGGTCTAAATACAGGCATGTACATATGTGAATAGATTCATATTTGACACTGGAGAAATAGATCTATGTGCATATATTTATAGGCTTAGTAGTAAGGTAGCAGATGAACATTGGGCCTCTACTCAAGTACTCCCTCAAGGCAAGACCAATTTATTCTACTAAACTGACATTTCATGATGTTCACCTTCTTGACATGATCACTAAAGACAAAGTGGGTGCATAAGCAAATGTGAGAAAGAAAGCTGATGGTGCCTGGCTATCAAAAGATCTAGTTCCTGGAGTCTTAAAGACTTGAAGATAAACAAGCAGCTATCTAGCTGAGAAGGTAACTAAACCCACATGAAAAAAGCACACCTCCCTGTGTGATCATGAGATGTCGTTTGAATCAGGTATCAGACATCAAAGAACAACACCAAAAAAGTCATATCGTTGTGAATGAGGGGGAGTGAAGAGTGAAGACCCAAAGCCCATCTGTAGGCAACTGAACATCCCCTTACAGAAGGGTCACCGGGAGGAGATGAACCAGTCAGAGGTCAGTAGAGCACCGATGAAATATACAACTTTTCTCCAGTTCTTAAATGCTTCCTTCCCCCACCCCTGCCACTATCATGATCCCAATTCTACCTCTGGCTAGACCAGAGGATGTACACTGGTACAGATCAGCACCGGAAACACGGGGAATTCATGACAGATAAATTCCTCAGGTCCAATAATGAAAATAATGATACCAGGAAGGTAAGGGGAAGGTGAGGGAGAAAGGGGGAGCAAATAACAAGGGTCTACATATAACACCCTCCTTAGGGGATGGACAACGGAAAAGGGGGTAAAAGGAGATATAGGATAGTGTAAGACATGAAAATATCACTTATAGATTGTCAAGGTTCAGGAGGGAGGAAGGGGAAAAAATGAGCTGATACCAAGGGCTCAAGTAGAAAGAAAATGTCTTGAGGGGGAAAAAGCTAATGTTTTGAGAAAAAAAATTGTTTTGAGAATGATGATGGTAACAAATGTACAAATGTGCTTGACACAATGGATGGCTGGATGGCTGGATGGCTGGATGGATTGTGATAAGACTTGCATGCACTCCCAATAAAATGATTCTTTAAAAGTCTTCCTCCACTCCTGATGCACATTCTTCTTCATATAATTTAGCTTCTTTGATTCTTTGCTCAGCCCCCAGATTGATCAAGTATGGTCATCCAGGATGCACACCTTTCCTAATTTTTCCGAGATGAACTCTTTGTTTTTGTTTGTTTGTTTGGGGGGGGGGGCATCACTGCCTCTGGTGGTCGTGGACGCTACCCAGCGCCGCTCCTGAGAGCCGCCACCGGATTTGAACCGCCAAGCCTGTGGGCCGCAGTCCCGCACTCAACCACTGACGCCACCGGGGCTCAGGCCCCACCTTTCCTAATTTTAAACCATGCAGCATTCCCTTGTTCTGTTCATATGGCTTGCCCCTTTAGTCATGTAAAATTCCTCACAAGCACAAGGAAGTGTTCTGGAATTCCCATTCCTCTCCGTTTATTATGGTTCACACAAATGCCTTGTTGGTCAATGAAATACAAGTGAGCATCTTTCTGGTAATATCTGCTTTGAGCCAAGATCTACCTGACATCTGTAGTTCTATAGTGTTCTATAGTTCTATAAAACACCTATTGGGCTGAGCTCCACTAGCGTAAGTGGTTGAGTGCGGGACTGGGGCCCTTGGGCTTGGCGGTTCAAATTCAGCGGCGGCTCTCAGGAGCGGCGTTGGGTAGCGCCCACGACCCCCAGAGGGCATCACTGGACATCAAAAACAAGCAAAGAACACCTAGTGTTCTGTAGTTTGAGCATTCTTCTTTAGCATGGGCACAAATAGTAGGGGGCTCTTCCAGTCAGTTGGCCAAGTAGCTGTCTTCCACATTTCCTAGCTTAGATGAGTGAGTGCTTCCAGTGCTTCTGCAGCTTGTTGAAACATTTCAGTTGCTATTCTCTCAGTTTCTGATTAATGAGTTCAAGGCAGTTTGAGCTTCTTTCAGCATCATAGTATATGATTCTTGCTCATATGCTGCCTCCTGAAATGGTGGTATGTTGACTAGTTCTTTTTGGTATAGTGATCGTATATTCTTCCCGTCTTCTCTTGATGCCTCCTGCATCATTCAATATTTTGCCTGTAGAATCTTTCAATATTGCTACTCAAGGCTTAGATTTTTTTTCTTGAGTTCTTAGTTTCAAATATATTGTATCCTTCCCTTTTGGTTTTTAATTCTGGGTCCTTGCATAGTTCATTATAATGTTTTTCTTTGTCTTCTTGAGCTACCATTGGAAATTTTCTTGTCGGCTCTTAGCATTCTTTCTTCCATTTGCTTTAGCTGTTCTACAATTACCAGCCAGTTGCAGAGTATCTTCTGACATTCGCTTTGATCTTTTATTTCTTTCTTGCCTTTTGCTTTTTTCATGCACGAATAATAGTCTTGGTGTCCTTCCACAGCTCATCAGATATTCTGTCAATCGTGGTCCTTGCACCAAATCTGTTCTTGAGATGGTCTCAGAGTTCAGGTGGGCTCGTGGACTTGTTTTAATACTCTTCAGTTTTATCTTGAACTTCCATATGAACAGTTTATGATTTGTTCCACAGTTGATACCTGTTCTGCTTTTAGCTGCTGGTATTGAGCTTTCTCTAGCATGTCTTCCCACAGATATAGCCCATTTGACTTCGGCGTGTTCCACCTGGGGAAGTTCATGTGCATAGTCACCTTTTGTGTTGTTGAAAAAGATATCTTCTATTCACAAGTCATTGGTTTTGCAAAACTCTATCATGCAACCTCTGTCTTCATTTCTATCACCAAGTCTATATTTTCCAACTTCTGATCCTTCTTAATTTCCAACTTTTGCATTCTAATCACCAATAACTATCAATGCATCTTGATTGCATGTTTGATGAATACCTGACAGAAGTCAGTGACAGAACACTTTAATTTCTTTATCACTACCTTTTTTCATTAGTGCATGCATTTTAACAATAGTTTTATTGATTGGATTCTCTTGAAGGTGGATAGATTCTATCACAGACAGCATTGTACTTCATGACAGATTTAGCAAGATTCTACAGGCAAAATAATGAACGATGCAGGAAGCATCAAGAGAAGATGGAAAGAATACACAATCACTATACCAAAAAGAACTAGTCAACATACCACCATTTCAGGAGGTAGCATATGAGGAAGAATTATATACTATGATGCTGAAGGAAGTTCAACCTGCATTGAACTCATTAACCAGAAACAAAGCTCCACAATGCCATGCCATTCTTCTTGATTATTTATTCCTGGCATAGTAAATCTGATTCTGATTCCCTCCAATTCATTTCTTAGAATTCATTTCTCTTACTACTTTGCAGTTATTTCTTTCCCTCTATGCCACAAACTCTTTATTTAACAAAGTCTATGACTTCTATTAGACACCTAGTCAATATTATTTACTGAGTAGATACCTTGATAGCCATACCAGTGACTCTAAGACTGTAGAAGAAACAAATGATTAGGTACAAAGACATGATATTTAGAGCTTTGTCTCAAAGGATAGAATTAGAGTTCACTAGGAAGAGGAGAAAATTTTAACATGCAGGCTACTTTGATGTAGTCCCAAAGCACAGTGTGCCATACAAGACGGAAGTTTATATTTCTTTCATGCAACAGTCAAGAGGTAGGTCAGTGTCTGGGTTGAGAGGAAACTCTATCAATGCACTCAGGGGAATTCTATTCCTGAAAAAGGAGAGCTTGGTCAGTGCCATACATTGCAGCTTGAGGGCACACCTTCTGAAACACTCATGAGCATAAAAAGGAATCCCTTGTTCAGAGAGGAGAAAAATTCAGAATACCTGGAAGACAGAATGTGAATGGCAGAACAAACTGGCGGGAGATGAGTGAAGGTCTGATGGTAGTAATCCCATCCATCTCTCACAACATTTCATATCTGCCGCCAACAAGCACACAAACAAACACACACCAGCCTTGACCTGTCATCTGTCAGAATCACATGGTCCTCGAGGCCTTTATATTTGCTGTTCCTTCTACCTAGAATATGACTTCCCCCAGACTGTCATTATAACTTCCTTCTCTTTCTTCGAATCTCAACCCAAATGTCACTCCCAACAAGTGGCCTTCCCTGATAATTCTATCCAATACGGTCCCATCCACATCAGCTTTCATTCTTGTAGTGTATTACAATTTCTTATTGGTGCTTATTACAGCCTGAAACAATTTTATTTACATGTTTTTCTATTTGTTTGTTGCCCATCTATCTAGCTAGACATTACATTCTATGAAGGCAGGTATATGAGTCATGTTATTCATTGCCATGTAGCATAGTGCCTAGACCACTACTCCACAAAGATTTGCTGAAGACAGTTTGTTTAATTCTTTGGTTCTTTTCAACTGTGACTTAAAGAGGTGATAGCTATGTTGATACGCTTTTAGCACCCTCACTGTCTGAGTTATCAACTCTACCACCCTCCATCCCTGAGCTAAAGTTTCCACCAAAACGTAAATTTCAGATTGTAAATATTTTACAATATTAAGTGTATTGAGTATGCCCAGACACTTATCATATGTATAGTTATTCCAAAATAGTACATCCTTAGGACTTGACTTTAAAATATGAGACCAGACAGGGTGATAGTCACAGGGGAAAGATAGAATTTACTATCTAAATAGATAGATACTGCAAAGAGAGTAAACAAAGAAAGCCAGAAATGACCCCGCACATGTATGCTGAAAGGACTTTTCAAAAAAATGCAAAGGCGATTCAATGGAGAAAAGAAGAATCTTTTCAACAAATGGGGCTGAAACAATTGAATACCACATGCAACACAACTTACACCTCCATAAAAATGAACTAAAAATGGATAGTAACCCTAAATATAAAACCTAAAATGATCAAATTGCAAGGAGAAAACATTTGAGGAAATATCCTTGACCTTAGATGAGGCAAAGATTTCTTAGGTGCAACACAAAAGCGTGGCCCATACAAAAATATGTTAGACTTCATCAAAATGATGAACTTAGAGAAGGGGGAACTGACAGCAATGATTCTGTCCAAACCCACTCGAGGGGGACAAATAGCAGAACTAGGTGAATGGATACGTTGGACGATATAACATCTGGCCAGAATAATAATAATAAGGGTTCCTGAGAAATAGGGCCAGAGGAAGGGAGAAAGGGGAGCTGGCCTCAAAGAGTTCAAGAAGAAAAAAAATGTTTTGAAGATCGTGGCAGCAATTGTACAACTATGCTTGATCTAAATGAATTATGGATTGCTGTAGTATCTGTAAGCACTCCCAATAAAATGATTTTTTTTTTTTTTGGCATCACTGCCCTCAGGTGGTGGGAGTAGGAGGCCCAGCCGTTGCTCAAGGAGCTAGAATCGAACCTCCCTCCCAGTGGGCCGCAGTCCCGCGCACAACCACTACGCCACCGGGGCTCAGCCTGCAATAAAATGATTTTTTAATGACCAACTTTTGCTCTGTGATACTGTTAAGAGAATAAAAGAGAAGCTACAGACTGAAAGAAAATCTTTGCAAATCACATGTCTCAAAAAGATTTTTAAAAAGATAAAGAAATGAGTAATACAAAAGCGAGCCATCTCACAAAAATAAGTAAATAAGAAAGAAAGATAGGGACTTATCACCAACAACAAATCACTACCCAGCCCAAAATGTCAATAGCACTGAGGTTAAGTAACCTCAGTCTGAGTCAAGGGTCAACACACTATACATTACACAGATCAAATTTGGTCTACCATTCGTTTGTGTATAGCCTGCAAGCAAAGAATATTTTTCACATTAAAAAAATGATTAGGGGGCTGAGCCCCGGTGGCGTAGTGGTTGTGCGTGGGACTGTGGCCCACTGGGATGGAGGTTCGATTCCAGCTCCACGGAGCAAAGGCTGGGCCTCCTACTCCCACCACCTGAGGGCAGTGATGCCAAAAAAAAAATGACTAGAGGAAAATTTTTTAACCTTCAAATCATATGACATTCTAATTTCTGTCTCCCTAAATAAAGGCGTAGTGCTTGATATATGAACTATCTGTGACTGCTCCAAAGGTCAATTTCAGTACTTGTGACAAAGACGGTGTGACTGCAAAGTCTAAAATATTTACTATTTGTCCCTTTACAGAAGATGTTTGCTGGCACTGGGTTTAGACCCACACAACTGTATGCAAAAAAGAATGGAATGTTACTTATGTAAGCCTTAGAAAGTGAACTATCGATGTCCACACAGAAGTACCAGGGTGAGCTAAGCTGACACATTTGTTTCTTTAAATCCACATGCCCTTTCTGGTGTTTCTTACAGAAGAGAATGCA
>PVJH01029192.1:0-26358 GCA_004026705.1 Nesogale talazaci | reverse complement strand
TGTGTATGTGTGTGTGGTGTGTGTGTATGTGTGTGTGTGTGTGTATGTGTGTGTGTATGTGTGTGTGTGTGTGGTGTGTGTGTGTGTATGTGTGTGTGTGTATGTGTGTGTGTGGTGTGTGTGATGTAAAATTAACCCTTCACGCAAAGCAAAATGCGAGAATTTCCTTCATGTCATCTACCATTAATGCTCTCATCCTTGACTTAATCTTGGCCATGTAGATTGTCACTATTTATATGCAATTGATTTGCTAGCTATTTTGCATGTATTTACATACATCTCTAGGATGCCCCAATTATAACTTGTATTTTCATTCAGAGAAAAAAAGGAAAATGATAGATAAAATGAAATGTTAACATGTTAAGTCAATCTATCTCCACCTCTAAGACTAAAAGGTAGAAGTACCTTTCAATCAGATTAAATTGTTCTTTGGACAATTAAGGGGAATTTATATCCATAAAGGTAAGACATTGTTGAGGAACATTTATCTCTTCTTCTTTTTTTTTTTTTTCCCATTTATCTCTTCTAAATAAATATTTTAAGTAAATTAGATGGCAAAATTCACCAGAGTAGAAAATATTTTTATGGGAGCATTAGTGATAGTAGTCAAAGTTTTCCAAAGTTATTAAGAAAAGTTTATGATAAATTATTTTTGCTGTTCTCTTTCTTTACTTACAGATTCACTAAAAAAGTTCATTGGGTAAAACCAGTTTGATTTACGTCTCCATTAACAATTATAAACATTATTTTCAATTTGCTGTTAGCAAAAGAGTAAGCTTACTTTTTGATGGTATAGCTTTGCTTTTTATTTTTTTATTTTATTTACTTTTTTTTTGGGGGGGGGGCGGGCATCACTGCCCTTTGGTGGTCATGGGAACTATCCAGCGCTGCTCCTGAGAGCCGCCGCTGGATTTGAACTGCCAAGCCCGCGGGCCGCAATCCCGCACTCAACCACTTACGCACCTGGGGCTCAGCCCTAGTTTTGCTTTTTAAATGTGTTTTACTGAGAAACATCTAAGACTTCTTTGTTTAAATTAAACCCTGGAGTTTCCTTGAGCTCATATGATGATTTTGTAGAAAATGTTACGAGGATATTCTGATTAAATGAAATATCCTGATGACATCATGTTTTGATAGTTCTTAATTTAAAAAGGAAAACTTTATATATTGAGATAACTACATTTACAGGAGAGCAGCAAAAATAGTGCAAAGAGTTCCCATATTCTTTCTGTCCAGTCTTTCTTTATCTTAGCAACACAGAATAATATTTAATTGTCAATTACTGGGTTGGTTTAAAAGGCGGGGATATGAAAATGAATAGTATTAATTTGTATGTCTGAACTTGAAAACTTATGTTGGAAGATACCGTCAAAGACAAATGAAGAATTAATTTGCCTAAATGTTGGAAAGAAATTTTCTATATTCCATTTTAGGAAACTGCATTAGACTGACTAGTCACAAACAGTACAGGGAGTTTCAGAAATCACTCATGTAACATCTTTGAGTTATGCACACTATATTACTTTTAACCATGTTAATGTAATTTGAAATTGTGAATAATATTTTATGAGCTTAACTAGTTATAAACTAATATGAAACAAAATAAAACTACAATGTTTTAAACTCTAAACATGAGGCAGTGTGGTAAAGTTTAAGAACATGAGTGTTTTTGTTGGAACAGATGTGAAAGACATATTACTTTAAAGGAAAATGAAGTCTACATCTATCTGCTTGGAAATGTCTTTCAATAACAGTGGCGTCCATGAATGTTAGGTTTGAATGAAGATTTGGCTGAAACTTCTCTATATCCTATTCTGTATTTCCTTTTGAATAAGAAATAGCATGTGTGAAATACATTTACTATAATCCATTCCATACTGGGTAATAAAATATCTGTGAAGAATGATTATGTATGGTATGAAATTATCCCGATTATATGTTTTTTTTCACTTTCAGCTAGCTAGTATTTTTAGTTTATATAAGCATTATAGAGTGTGTTGATATACTAATTTATTTTTCAAAATGGGAATATGGAATAACTAACTCTCATTATAGATAATGGCATTCCATTGGTGGTATAACTTCCTGTATTTAACCAAGTATGAAACATTATTCACTGAAAAAGAAATAAAACACTTTCCTGGTGGAGCAACAACCCAAGCAATTAGAAATGAATTGCTTAGATTTTTAAGTTGGCAGGTTGCTGAATGAGATTATTTGGATTTACCAATTCTTATATTAAGCTCCAGAATAGCCTTTATATTTTTGTACTGTAGGAAAATGGAGCCAGAGTAAAAGAGTGATTTTTAGTTCATATTAAAAGTAAAATGTTATATGTTTAATAATCAAAGTAGCAGATGTACATTGGACCTCTACTCAAGTCCTCAATACAGGAACGCTTTATTCTGATAACCTGGGATTCTCTACTGCTCACTTGGCCAACACAGTCACTGAAGTAAAAATGAGTGTATATGTAAATGGGTAGGAAGCTGATGGTGCCTGGCTATCAGGAGATAGAGCAGCATCTGGTGTCTTAAAGGCTTGAAGTTAAATAAGCTGCCATCTGTGAGGGAAGCCACAGAGCCCACATGGAAGAAGTACACCTACCTATATTATCACAATGTGTCGAAAGGATCAGGTACTGGGCATCAGAAGTTCCAAAACAAATTATCTTATTGATGTGGGTGCAGGGTGAGGGAGTGTGGAGTGGAGACTCAAAGTCAATCTGTAGGCAATTGGACATCCCTTCACAGAAGGGTTACAAGGAAAGGACGAGCCAACCAGGGTGCACTATAGCACTGACAAAACATACACTATTCTTCCAGTTCTTTAATGTTTCCCACAGTTCCACTATCATGTCTTCAGTTCTACCTTACAAATCAAACTGAGTGGAGCATGTGCACTGGTAAGATAAGAGCTATTGATACTTGGAATCCAGCACTGATAACCTCCTTAGGAACAATAATGGGAAGAGTGAAACCATAAGCATAGGGGGGAGTTGGGGGAAGTAGGGGGAGAAAAGAGGAATCTCTCCCAATGATAGACATATAATTGCCCCTCCCCCCAGGTGTACGAACAACAGAAATGTGAGTGAAGTGAGAGAGTGAATGGTGTAAGATATGAAAATAATAGTTTATAATTTATCAAGGGCCCACGAGGGAGTGAGACGGGGGAGGGAGGAAAGAAAGAGGAGCTGATACCAAGGCCTTTAAGTAGAAAGAAATGTTTTGAAAATGGTAATGGCAACATGTATAAATATGCTTGAGATAATTGATGTATAGATTGTTATAAGAGCTGTAAGAGCCCCAATAAAATGATTTATAAAAAATAAAAAGTAAAAAAGTAAAATGTATGTGTTCTTCATTTAAACAATGTTAAAATTCCAGTAAAGAAAATACATAAACATAGATGTATTCTTTTTATGCTTGTTTTTAAGAATTTGTTATAAAATTAAAAATTTTTGATATATTAAAATCTTCATATTTCCCCTTAAGAAGCTACTGCTGTTTTGTTATCAAGTCAATTATGACTAATGGTGACCCTGTGTTACAGAGTAGAAAAGAACTATGAGGCTTTCTTGGCTGTAATCTTTTTTTTTTTTTTTTTTTTAGCTGTAATCTTTACAGAGGGAACCACCAGACTTTTCCCACCATGGTTCTGCTGAGTGGGTTTAAATGGCTACATTTCAATTTACCCTCAGAGTTTTAACTGTCTTCACCATCCAAAGACCTTCAGAAAGTGTTAGGTGTGTATGTATGAAAGTGTTTCAAGAAGTAATGAGACATTAGAAAAACACCCCAGCCCAGTCCAACTCAAGTCCTTAAGTCCAACACTAGTCCTTAAGTCCCTCTTCAGACTCATGCTATCGCAAGCCATAATGCCAAATGCAGGCATACCACCCACGATGGGTACAAAATCTTGTGTATCTAATGGTGGTGAAAGCATCTCCAGGGCTTCAGAGTTTCAGAGAGGCTCCCTTGCATGAAGGTGAATGCAGAGAGAGGAGTTTACTAGGACCCTCCTTGTGAGGCCACACCCACACTGAGGTACCATCAGGCTGTAACCCTATTGACAGGCTAGACTCCACCCCTTCATTTGTATATACTGAAATAATGTATCTACCACAGCAACCCTGAAAGCCTGTAGCAACCCTGAAGAATTCTCTAGAACTCTGTAGCAACCCAGGAGGAAAGAGTAAATCTGTTCTGTGGTGTTTCTGCGACTGTAATAGCTCCTTTTTCCTGCCATGCACAGACTGGTAGTTTTGAACTGCTGACCTGCATTCTTTCACCTAAGTCCTAACCTGCTCAATCACCTTACCTGTGCACACATGATTCTCTAATTCAGATTATGAGTGTTCAAGCTTTAGAATGGGTAAACAAGCTTGATTGTGTTCCTTTGCATATACAGGATAACCGACATGTTACCCAAACCTGTGATGTCTATTCTGATTATGAAGACCTTGTCTGTTTCAAAGCACAGCTCTGCTCCAAGGATTTTCAATGTCTGTGATCTTACTGATGTTGATCACCAGACTTTCTTCCACAATATGATACAGATGATAGTTACAGCTATCACAATAATTTGATGATGACTTTTTGGCATTTATGCATGCTGAGATAAGAAAATGTTATGTGTTTGTCTTTGTATGTGTCACCTATGTGTTGGTGAATGTCACATATTTCCTCCTTTAAAAAGCATTGTAATCATTGGACCACTCCTCAAGTATTCCCTCAATGAAAGAGCGCTTTGTTCTAATAGCCTGGCATTCTTTGAAGTCCACCTTCCTGAAAGGATTGCTGAAAACAAAATGGATGCATAAGCAAATGTGGTGAAGAAAGCTGATGGTGCCTGGCTATCAAAAGATATAGTAACTGGGGTCTCAAGGCTTGAAGATAAACAAGCAGCCATCTAGCTCAGAAGCAACAAAACCCACATGGAAGAAGCACACTAGTCTGTGTGATTACAAAGGATCAATAGGATCAGGTATCAGGCACAAAAGGAGAAAAAAATTATGTCATTGTGAATGAAGGGAATTGCAGAGTGGCGATCCAAAGTCCATCCGTAGCGGTCTCAGGGAGGAGACAAGCTAATCAGGGTACAGTGTAGCACCAAAGAAATGTACCACTTTCCTTTAGTTCTTCCTCCCCTCGCCCCCTCATCACTGCCCTGGTGGGAGTAGGAAGTCCGGCCTTGCTCCTGGAGAGCTGCTGCTGGATTTGAACTGTCAACCCTGTGGGCCACAGTCTGGCATACAACCACTGTGCCACCAGGGCTCAACTTTTCCTCTAGTTCTTTAATGTTTTCCCCACCCCCTACTATCATGACCCCAATACTATTACAATACAAATGCAGATAAAAGTTGGAAACATAGGGAATCCAGGACAGATAATCCCCGCAGGACCAATAATGAGAGTAACAATACCAGAAGGAGAAGGGGAAGGTGGGCGGAGAAAGAGGAATACAGTCACAATCATCTACATATAACACCCTCCCAGGGGGACGGACAACAGAAAAGTAGGTGAAGGGAGACTAGTTGGTGTAAGACCTGAAAAAAAAAGGGTTCATTAGGAAAGGAAAATAGGGGTGGGGGGAGATGAACTGATATCATAGGCTCAAGTAGAAAATGTTTTGAAAATGATGGTAGCATATATAAAATGTGCTTGACACAATGGGTGTATGTTTGATGATGAGTTGTGCGAGCCCCCAATAAAGTGATTTTTTTAAGGTCAATTACTATGAATTGTCTAGAAATGGGCATTGAGAATATAAACATAGCCCCTTGATCCAGACTGCATGAGCGTCTCATCTCATACAGTGGAATGTCGTTTTGAGCATTAAGGAGTTTAGATGATGTAACTTAACTCATTGCCATTGGGTCAATTGTAGTGCACAGTGTCAAAAATATAAAGAGCTTACAAATAGTATTCCATATGCAGTAAGTGCTATTAGCACATAATACATATGAATCGCTATATTACTGTCACTTAAATAATTATATAATTTTAAGATTTTGTAAATTTACTAACAACTCTAAGGGTCAAAAGGGAATGTGCCTTGGGCTGAATCCTGGTGGCGTTAGTGGTTGAGTGCAGGACTGCAGCCCACTGACTTGACAGTTCAAATCCAGCATCAGCTCTCCAGGAGCAAAGCTGGGCCTCCTGCTCCCATCAGAGGGCAGTGATGTACCCCCCCCCACCAAAAAAAAAAAAAAAAAAGGGAAAAAAAGGGAATGTGCCTAAACTTTAACTGGGCATTTTGATTGTAAGCTATTTTTTCATTAGTGTATACCTATTTTCATTGAACATTGGGCAATTTCAATTTATTTTTTCATAGCTTTTTAGAAACAAGAGGAAGTTACCGTTGTCACCATAGTCGCATGGTACAGCTTAGTGTTTGGCATAACTTGCTCAAAGAAACAAATGGCCATCGAGCTCACAGAAGTCATCACCCTTGGCATTCCTGTAGAGGGAGTAGCATCTGGGGTCTTCAAAGCTTGCAAGCCACCTCTAAAACACTAATTTTAGGTCTTTCCTCACAAGGAGTCCAACTATAAGAAAGTGACTGAAAACACAGAGAAGAAACAAGCCCATGTGAACCACAGCCACATCTATTCTGAGACCAGAGAAACTAGATGGTACCCAGCTACCAGAGTACATTTTGACCTGCGTCTTAATAGATTGTCCTGGACAGAATGCGAGAAAGCTGCAAAGCAGAACTTTAAACTGGAACAGAACTTCAAAAATAAGGAAAATAACACAACACTACAACAACAGAGAACGTCAGACTCCCACAAACACTCTAAACCTAGAACTGAGTCAACCCCTGGAAGCACCTTTCGTAGAAATAGAGTATTACCCCAAATACAGGTTCTGACCTCTCGGTTAGTGCACTGCTTCAAAATCATCTGTAGAAAACCAAGAGGTGAATGAGAAAACGAGAAGGGAAAGCAGAGAAATGAGACAACTAGAAATAGGACAAATGGTGTCACTGAACCATTTGCATGGAAGATTTCAAACCCAACCTTCTTTGTAAAGTTTCACTTTGAATTAGTAAAAGATTACTTATGAAATATGGTTCAAAAAAAAGAAATATTGGTCAATTATATGAACAAGACTTAATGCAATAAAACAATGAGCAAATTTCTTGTTGTTTGGTATATGAAGGGCAATGGAATCCCAACAAATAAGAGTGTTCACTGTATTTCAGGATTCATATATTAGGGTTTTTAAAAATGCTTACTAAATTGAACAGGACATGATGTATAGATGCCTTATATGTTTACATTAATACTGCCTTGTTAGTCATTTTTTTTTTTTAGATCTAAGGAAAAGGTTTATATACAAGAGGAACAGGACATTGAGCCCAGTCCAGTTCAAAGTCTGATATTAACCCATATGCCCAAAATCAGTCTATAAAGTCTCCTTCTGACTCACCAAGTCACAGGTCAGTGGGTGCAGAATCCTGGCACTGGCAGGGGTCTCCCCATGGCTCTTCGCTTCCAGGGCTCAGGGTCCATCAACAGCAGAAGCAACTCATCACTGGCAGAGGTCTCCATGTGTCCGCCCTATCTTCAGAGGTCCAGCTCCATCAGGGCAAAGCCGTGTGTTCTCTCTGCCAACTCCTCCAGCTTCTTGTATGCTGCCATCTTGTCTTGTCTGTGATTCATCGTCTCTGAGACTAACAACAACCAGGGAGATAGCTTCTCATCTTCATGTGGGAAATATCGTGAGATTTCCCAGAAGTCTCAGGAGAAAGCCATGCCCACAAGAGGCCTCATTGGCTACTCAATGGCTATCACCACCCCTACATTTCAATCTTAAAATTAACATAAGCACATGAGTGCCACATCATCTGTCCTTGTCAGTCATTCATTTTTGTAATTGTAATTGTTCTCTTTTCCTTGCCGGTTGCGGAGTAAATATTCTTACAGGCTCTGGTTTGGTTGTTGGGGATATAGTATTTGAGTGTCTTTCCTGCAGACATCCATGTGGATTGAAGTGAGATTATAGTATTTAAGATACAAACTGACTGACTTTCTCTGGGACCTAAGAATCTTGTCAGTTAAGCCACAGGCTCAACAAAATAAGGCTCTGCTCTTCAAGAAACATAATGTTTAACTGATCTTTGAAAATCTGAGTTCAAAGTCATGCATTGCAAAAATGGAAAACATTCTGAATTATGAATGCTTTTTATACTGCTGACAGATAAAAGATACTCCTTTTAGAGTTAAAGATTTTTTTTTAAAAAAAGAAAAGAAACCCAACCCCTAGAGAAACAGAAAATGTGTTATAGGTTTAACAGTGGTTTCAAGTAATGTGAAAAATTATGCTACTGTGAAACTACTGAAGAATCATCGTCTAACTATTGAATTACCTATAAATGTCAATCTTTACTGTTTAGTACAGTATGTTGCCTGACCATAATGTAGGAAAAATAGTTCTTAGGATTACTTACTATTTTTGGTTCTCGAGGAATTTTCTTACTATACAAGAAGTCCAGGAAATTATCTTAATGTGAAATAAATGTAAAGAAAGAAAATTTTATATAAGATTCTTTAAGGTGCTGCTTAACTCTGAAAATGCCACCTATTTTAACAGATAATTTCAGGTAGAGTAGGTCTCAGGTGACATTATTTGTACATAATTAATTTAACTTTTGAATCAAGTGATAAACATTTTAAAAATGAGATTATTTCACCTTTCTGGCAAAATAGACAATTCCCTATACTTCAGGTATTCATTAATCATGCATATAATTTAATCCAACATAAAATTTTAAGATATTTTTAATGGATATATATTGCTTGTATTGATTTAATTAGTCTTGAAATATCAAATTTATACATTGCTCATTTTAAGAAGGCTATTCTATAAAGATGAGACCAACCTATAAAAGCAGAAGTAATAAGTATAGTTCCTTCTCTCAGCTTTAAAAATGTTATCAAATAACAAAATGCAGATATTTGTGATGGAAGTGACAGTACAGGAAATAAAATGATGTAATTAGTTTGTTTGTAGCTATTCTCCCAAATTTTTTATATCTTTAATCACATGATTCAGTTTCTATGTTATTCAGAGCTTTAAATAACAGAAAGGAAGAGAAGTTAAATGTGTTTATTCAAAAGGTCACTGTTGCATGATTCTAGCTAAGACCGTGTTCCTTCCAAAAGGTTATGATTTCGAGTACTACAATTTAACTGGGAATAACTGAAAGGCTGTTTCTGATAAATTTAAAATGTACAGCAATGTACATAAAGTCGATTATGAAAGTTGGGGCTGTTATAATTAACTTAGCAGTAAAAGAATTTTCCTTAACAGCTAAGATATTTTGCCAACTTAGCAAGAGGCTCTTTCGAGTGCCCTCCGCTGTGTTTGCTCGCCGTCACTTGGCTCTCCCCTGTTCTCAGTGTGACCTGCTTGCCCGCACTCGCCATGCTGCCAGAGGATCCTCTGATGTTGGAACCAATTCTCTTCTTTCCATTTTTTATGGCTAAATAAAAATATTTTAATCAAAATTGTTATAAAATGTTAAGAGAAAATGTCTGGTTCTCACTTGGGCAGCTTGTGTGTTGTATTAGCAGCAACTGTTCAATTCTGTAATTCTTTTCATCTTCGAACTTATGATTAAAGGAAACGATATAGAAACCGATTTTTTTTTTTGCCGTTGGAAATGACATTCAATTTGTGTTAAAGTGACTCTGTTTCAAATCAGAAAATGGCGTCGCATAGGGTGTATATACTCTTGTTTTGGAAAGCTATTAATTTTTTTCTGACTTATTTGCATGTAGGTTAGGTCCCACTTATTTTATGAACATGTGATTAACCATTAATGGCCAATTACAAGCAGCTGATCTTTCAGACCCCCCCCCTTTTCACATGCAAATAGAGAAATTGAGAACATTTTGAGACTTTTAGATGATCTGAAAAAATGCAGCAGTGCAGGATTATCAAGATTCTCGAGGAAACAGCATTCAAAGTGGAAGGCGATTATATGTGAATCACAGTAGGTTTACTTTCTGAATAGATGCAAACTGCAGATGAGAAAAGCAAATCGTTTTGTTTCTGAAATAAAATGCAATTTTGCGCGTTTTTCAAGATTCTGTTTGGCAATTAGGTTCATGATACAGTTTTTAATTTCTGAGAAAAGCACTTACCCAGCAAAATCAAATGTCTGTCTGAACACAGGGGAAATATTGTTTATGTAGCATGTAGTGATTTAAAAATACACAGCCTAAAAGTTTCATAATCTAGGTTTCAATTATTATCTTCAGTAACTTAAACAATAAAGCCATTTCCCCCCTGCATGTTCATTCCATTTACTTTGTGTTTTATTAAATACCTTAATCTGAAAAATTTCTTATTTTTCTTAAGTTTTTAAAAAGCACGCAATTTAAGGGACCTATGAAACATTCATCCAATCAAAAACATATATTTAGTTAATATGTGAAAACGTATTTTGCTAATATATGTGAAGATTTATTAGTTAAGCACCCATGGTAAAAATGGGTAGAAAAATGATTCCTAACAAAAAAGCAGGAGCTATTTATAAAGTGCCTTCGTTGTTCGATTAAAATTAAAAAGCAAAACCAAAGTAATTAGATCATAGTATGGACTAAGTGTTCACAGCTCCTCCGCTTACACCTTTTATTAAATCTGATTAAAAGCAAAGTTTCCGAAATGATTCAAGTGTCACTTTTTGAAACTATATGCGTACTCTGTGCTACTTAAGCGTTTTGATTGAGCACATCAAAAGATTTTTTTAAAAACTTCTTTTTCGCTATTCCTGTTTCTGACTGCTTCCCTTGAAAATATTTGGAATCCAGTTTGAATATGTAGCAACAGGAGCTGTAAACCCGAAATTGTTAAATAGAATGGAAGGATTACTTTGAATGGCACATTTCCCCCTCCACTTTTGAATTTAACAAGGAGATGCTTTTAATCTCATACTTGTGCATGAGGGAGTCTTCCTTTTGGTGCCCCCTCCCCACCCCAAGTGAGGGTGTCAGCTCGTTTTGTTTTAGTTTTACCACATGAGCAACAAGAACATTAAATCCATGTTGTGGCTTTAAACAACTTTTATCAAGATGTTTTATTTCTTTTAAAAAAATTATAGCAACACAGTCAATCAACCTTCTGAACATTTTCTTGAATCACTTCCGTATTCTCACATTTTCGCAGTAGCTTTTCCTGCATTTTTATGGAATATCTAATCGTTGGAACACGCACAAGTAACCTTTAAGAACTCACGAGACTTCAATTCTTATGCCTAATGGTATCCAGAAGGCATAATATTCGGGGAGGGGGTGTGGAATCTGCCTTTCAGTCACTTTAAAATTAAACCCTCTAATGCAAAAGGATATCTAAGGTGAAAGCTGTTTGTGTAATGCTCAACGTAACCAAAGGAACTGTGGTTTTAGCAAAGGTACCATTGCTCTTATTTTATCAAGTGCCAGAAGTTGCATAATGAAAGTCTTTCAGTTAGTGAAAATATAAGTGAAAAAACATAAAAATACCACCCAGCTGGTAGAGATCTTCCTAATTTTTACCTGATTGTATTTCTGAAGAAATATATGGCAGGGCTGTCATAAATTTTCAACATGAACTGCATTTCTGTTGCCAATTTCCATATCCTTTAAAAAGTGCTGAAGCGTGCATTTGCTATTTATGTTTGCAGTAGACTGAGTACACTTTTACTATTTGTGGTTTTAGAAATTGGAAACAACTAAACAGTGGTGCTATGGTCTAAAAAAATAAATTTTAAACAGCTGCGGGACAGTATTTTTAGAATGGTAGTCCGTCTAAAGCAATATAGCTGCCCCCCCCCCCCCCCTTTAAGATGAAAGGTGGTCAGAGATAGGATTTAAAGTCAGGTTTCTATTGTTATTCTTCTCTGTGCTGGATTAGATAAACTACTTGTAAGCTTTTCTTTTCTTTTTTTTACTTGTAAGCTTTCTGTAGCTTTGAAACACACTTAGCAACTTAGGGTTGACTTGCCTCACTGACCTCTAAATGCTTGTTAACTATGTGCTAGGCACTAGGCTCACCATTGGTTCCTCTCAAAGAACTCTCCTGGTAAAATCGTTATTATCCCTAACATACAAATGAGCTAAATAACTTGCCCATGGTCAGAGTGTGAGAAAAAAGCCCCTTCTCTCTGATTCCAGACTCTAATTCAATGGTTCTCAATCTTACTAATGCCACGATTCTTTAATACAGTTCTTCATGTTATATAATTTTCAACATAAAATTATTTTTGTTGCTAACTCATAACTGAATTTTGCTACTGTGATGAATTGGGCCACCCTTGTGAAAGGGGTCATTCGACTCCCAAAATCTGTGGTTCTCAACCTTCCTAGTGCTTCAACCCTTTAACGTAGTGCCTCATGTGTAGTGACCCCCCCCCCCCAACCATAAAAGTATTTCTGTTGCTCCTTCATAACTATAATTTTGCTACTGTTATGAATTGGGCAATCCCTGTGAAAGGCTTGTTTGACCCGAAAGGGGTCTCAACCCACAGGTTGAAAACTGCTGCTATAATCCCAAGTGGTTTCCAACCTTGTGTTTTATGCTGATCCCTCTTAAAGGGGAAGAGAAACTCTTGTGGATCCCAGTTTTTAACATTATATCTATATCTATATATCTAGATATCTAGATAGATATATGCGTTTGTTGTTGTTAAGTGCCTTCAGGTGAGTTTCAACTCACAGTCATCCTGTGCATACCAGAAGGCCACACTGCCCACTCCATGCCAACTCACAGTTCTTATATTTGAGCCTGTTATTGTGGGGACTCTGTCAATCCATCTCCTATCTTCATCTTTCTGTTTGCCTTTCTACTTTATCAAGCACGATGATGCCTTTTCCCAGGATAGGCTCTCCTGATAACATGCCCAAAGTATGTGAGATGAAGTGTCATCAGCTGCCTTTCTATGGAGTATTCTGGCTGTACCTCTTCTAAGAGAAGTTGGTTTGTTCTTTCGGGCAACACATGGCACTGTCCATGTTCTTCGCCAGCACAGTGAATCAAATGCACTGATCCTTTTTCATTTGCCTAGTTTTTGCTAGTGTAACTGAAGTATGTATAAACATAAACACCCATCGTTTATAAATTTAACGAAGATCAATTCAAAGCAAATTTAGAAATGGAAAAGAAATCTGTATTATCAGTGCCATTCAAATGAATGATCTTAATTTAACAAGACTGATTTTCATTCCTGGAAATCTCCTTTGTTAGTTTTTACCTCTGTGGCACAAGTGTTGGTTACTTCTGCTTAGGGGTTTGCAATGTGTTTCACAGTGTGACAAGAATTAAGAAATGACACTGACAATGTCCGTAGACCCGCTGGATGTAAAAGGAGTCTGCTACTCTTGGCAGGATGGGACAAGCTGGCCCTTCTGAAGGGCCCTGGCCTTGTTTTTGCCCAGAGACAGATGGAATCTGCACCCCCAGAACCAGCTGGTAGGTTTTGTATGGGAACATGGATTGATCACTGTCATCTTTTCTCCTTGCAACAATTCAATTTCCTTTGTCTCTATTCCAGTTATTATAAAACGTTTCATATATTATGTTGCTGTTGCTGAATGCCACCAATGGATCCCGCCTCTCAGTGATGCCTCAGGGCAGAGGAGGACTATTCTGTGAGGTTCCCTAGGTTGTAGACTGGGCGGCAGCAGGTCCTGGGTGCTGAGTGTGAATTACCGTCCTTTTAGTTAGTGCTTAATCCTTGCACCACTAGGGTGTATTTTGTATAGTTTACCATAGTTCTATTTAGTTTTTATTTGCATATTAAGCTAGCTCTCTCTCCCAGTCCTGTGTTCTCCTTAAAATTAAAGTGGGATTGGCTTTCAATTTACTTTAGATTAATTAAAAATTAATCATCTGATATATGGAATTTTATGTCTGTTGTAACCTTTCCTATAATCATATACATTTATGAATTTGTTGTTACATTTCTTATGTTTGTTTATAATCAAACTTACAAACTCCCAGGACTTCGTCTCCAGCTGTCTCCTATGAAAAGACTACACTGTTATCGGAGTTCCTGGTTGACACGTTGAACACTAGATTGCTCATTTAAAAGTTGGCAGAACAGAGAACCCACACCACTATCAGGTCTCTCCTTGACATATTAACAATAGATAAATTGGCTAAAACAGTCATCAACCTGTTTGTTAAGAAGTGGGAGATTAGATAGCTACTACTCCAGAGGAGATTGGGTTTGGTTTAAATTGGATTGATTTAAGTCAATGTCATAGTAATAATAATAATAATAATAATAATAAAAATCACAGTTGTCAGAATTTATTTTTTTCTTATTACAAAAATCGTCATATTGCTTTATGTATTGAGTGTACTTTTTTCTAGAATTACATTAATATTTATTTGGATGTCACTTTGGAGAATGGATTTAATGGCTTATGTATATGCATTTTTAACAAAAAATGTTTTGCTGCTGGAGTTATAGAAGCCTTAAAAATGGGCCCTTTTCATTTCAGTAATTTAGTCATAAAATTTTGAATGATGATTTTACGCTACTCTTTCTGGTGTAAAACTAGCATGTCCATATAATAAGTACTTGAATCATTTTCTTTAACTAAAGTATTACACTTTCAAATATTTCGATACATTTATCAGAATAATAGAAGTGTTTGTTTTTCAGTTTATTTCCTCATATATCAATATATCACTGTCGAAACTTGTAAGTTCTGTTCATTGTTTTTTGTTTTTGTTTTTTCCTTTTGTCCTGTGAGCCACAATCAACAAGCATGGTTTTTCTATAGACCCGGGATGCACAGGTAGTCTGTAAAATACAGTTCCAGGGTTTCAACTCATCATTCACATTGCAAAGCAGATAGTTATGTTCTGTTTACGCAAAGTTTTATATTTTAAAACAATTTTGTTTTGAAAAATGGACATGTTATGGAGACATGCCCCCCCATTGTATTTCAAACACATATCAAATGCCCCCCCAAACACAAAGTTAATATCAGAACTAGGACTCATAACGCCAGAGTCAGAAAAATAAGGTAACTGCATACAGAAGGTATTAGAAATTACCCCAGGAGTAATGGCACCCAAGAAATCCAAATGGGAGTTCTCTATTTGTGATCAGTAGATTAAGTGGACTTAACTGAAGTTATCTTGGGTCTCAGTGACTGTATATGTTCATTCATCTTCTATTCAGGTGACAATATATATGCATCGTATAGTCACTTGGTTTGCTGTATGTCTAGTCACTTGATTTGCTGTTTTAGGATATTTTAAAGACATCAACTTGATACAGAATTCAGTAAATTAACAGTTTCAGGAACAAAATGTGTTTTTCTTTGTTTTTTCTCTTTTTAGCTGAATTGTCTTAAGACCTTGACCCTGGGAGTGGTGGGGTATATCTTCTCTTCTACTGTAGAAGAGAAAATTTTCAGATCAGTCTCAATACAGAATTTATGATTTGAGTGAAACAATATTTTTATAAAAAATGAATGTAAGTAACTTTTATTCTTTCCCTCTTGAAATGTCAACATTTATTTGAAATCTCCCCTCATAGACTAAAGGTGTTTAAGTCCTTATTTTCATGCTGAACTAGAATGTCCATTCCCAACACAATTTTAATGATTAAAATCAAAATAGCCAAGAAAAGTTTTCAACTGCCTACTCAAATAAAGAACTATTTTTCCACATATAAGTTACAGCACAAAGAATTGGCCAGCCCATGGAGTTTAAATATGTAAAAGTATATGCGAAAGTTTAACTTCAGGTTCAGAAGTTTAGGTAAACAGTGTCTTACCGAACCCACTGAATTATTTAGACCAATCAGAAGTTCTTATCTGCATTAAGTCGATTCCAGATTGTGTTCCATGGGCTTTAAGTGAATTCACAGCAGTGATTGTGAAGATGGCACAGGGCCTGGCAGTGCTCCGTTTAAGAGGGACGCAGTGGACAGTACGTGGCATAAACAACATGGAGATTTTCTGCCCCTTACACTTTTATTTTTCAGCCGCATTTTTTGGGGGGAAATATTTTATGCTATATCGCATCACTTCTAGATTTGTGATGTATGTTTAGACTATAGTCAAAAAACATTTTTTTTAACCTAGTGGTCCCAGAGCATGGAAACTTTTCTAATTATCATACCTACTTCTTACCTATCATCTGTGTTATTACTCGCTTTTGTATTTGTAATCAGTAAAAAAAAAATCTATATTTTGTGCATTAATGATGTCTCTTTGGCAATAATGAAGCCAAGGTAGGTGGCAAGAGCACCACTGGGCTATGGTGGTTAAGGTTAAGTAGCTGGGCCACGATTCTAAGTGGTTATATAGAGTTGTAATTTGGCAGTTATGTAAGGATATAATTTGGCAGTTATGTAATGATGTAATTTGGTCGTTGGGAAGTAATCATCCTCTTTTTAGTGATCTGCTGTCATCCATTTTTGCTTAGCATTGAGTTTTATTTAGCAATCTGGTCTTTGAAACCTAAGGTGGAGGAGGTTTTATTAGCACTTGAATGCCTTTGTCTAGTAAGCAGTGAAGAAGATGATGCCTTAAAGCTGCATGTAGTAGACTATTCCCTTGGCCTAGTGACAAAGGGCAAGATAAATATTTTTAAAGTTTTTGTTTGGGGCATAAAGCAGATTTTCAATGATGACTTTTCAGAAAAGTATTCCAGTGCTATAAAAAACCCTTAATCATGTACATGTAGCTTGGGACATCAAAAAAGATGAGGGTGGTTACTTAGTGACCTCCTCATCAGTATATAACCATTTTATTATTCCAAAGAAAGGGGTCTCAAACTTAAGGTCTCCAGGGTTTGTCTAACAAATAAATTCTCCTGGAAAGAAAGTTGTTTTCTTTGGTGGCAAGGATTTCCTCTCTAATTTTCTAAGCCTTGACCAGTGAAAATGTCTTTGGGTGGTCCTGCAGCAAGCCAGAAGGATTGGGAGACAAACCTTGCTTTACCTTTTCTGATAGATAGCCGCTGCAGTGCTCTTGATTCAAGCTTCATCTTCTGGTTTCCTTTATGGTTCTATCCCAAGGGAATATTCGCTGGTGAATTTTTTCCTGAGCCTGGCCTTTTCAAAAAGGAACTGTTTCCCTAAAATCATGCATTGATGAGAACTGTAATATTCTATCATTAGTTGGACAGAAATAGACCTAAATGTAGGCACACTAAAATATTTTTCATTTTAGGGACAAATGATGTTTGAAGATTTTACTCAGATCTAAGACTAAACTTTTAATGCTCATTATGATTCATGAGTATGAAAAGAAAAAGCTTACTTTTAGCTTTGCATTCTTTTACACAGATATATTGTACTTTTGAAATTTATAGGTTAAATTTCTATGTGACTTCCTTTGCATTTATTATGCTTATTCTCTTTCCCCAAATAGTTTCTTCTTGCACTATAAATAAAGTTTTGCAGTACATAGGTTATGTACGTAATTATTTTCAAGTTATATTAGACTGTCTATGGTGGTCTGTACCTGATTGGTTTAAAATTGCTACTTCTTAAAATTAAAGAGTGAAATGACAAAAACCGTGCTTATTTCAACCTCTTTTGAAAGAGAGAATTAGTATCAGAATTACTCTATAAGAGTACTGAATGGTATAGTAATTACCTACAATATAGTTTTTCTACCTCCTTGTTATTTTAACACACACACAAATTGCTTTTGCCTAGCTTAATTTTGTTTGAGAAATGAGACAAATTTAAATGCTCTGTTACATTTCCTTTTTTTCTGAAAAAGCCCCAGGAAAGTGTAAGTATAATGCCACTTTAAGGAGGGTTGGCTGTTTGGTGAGCAATCTTTCTGCTCCTTCACTTGGAACAAAGATGCTCTGGGGGGGATTCAGATTACTTGTAAGGTGAATAGCAGAGTTGGTAAGCTTGAGACTGCACAATGAGGTATAGAGGAAAGACACCTGAGCCAGAATGAGGGACATTTTGAGTCCTCACATGCCTTCCTGCTTGCTGATTTCTTCTAGCGTGTTCTGCCCCACACATCCCTTTTGGGTCTCTTCATTCTACGCATGTGTCTTTCCATGGTGCCACTGCAGGGGTTGTTCCTAGCCACCCTGTTGTTTGATTTTGCCGGAATGTTCTTGTCACCCAAATAATACAGAACCTTATTTTATACGTGATTCTGTTGAAAGATACTTATATCGTAAATATTCATTTGCATTGGATTTTAAGCCCAAAGCACTGTAACTCATGCCTGGATAAAGCTCATGAAACACACCATTTTCTCTAAAAGGCACATCACGTACAACTTGCTTGTACTAAGAATATTAGGCTACTTTAGCCCTCTACTGTGGGTCATTTGAAGCGGGAAAAATCACTACACAAACGCACACATGCAGACACAAACACATACCTTTAGCCTCAGTAAAACACTTAGGAGGCTTGCTTTCCCTCTGCCTTTTTTAATGGAAATCCAGGAATATTTTCTGTTCAATTGCTTCGTGAACATAGCAGTGGTTTGGGCGTAAGACTCGCCTAGTTTCAAATCCTGACAGTGAGTTGTGTGATTGAATGCTGTTCTTGACTCAATTTCTTCATCTCCAAGTTGAAGAAAATGCCTTGGTTATCACTGATTTTATACTTTGAAATATTTCCAGATGTACAGATGCTATTATAAGTTTATTTCCATACCTATTCAATTTCCATGTCCATAATGGAGGGAGGGAGAGCATTCTCTCCTTGTACAGACGAGGAAATTCATGCAGGCAGAGGTTTCGAGGGTCTTGCAAATAAGTGGTTAAGCTCGGGTTGGAACCAAGGTGAGGACATAGCATTTCCATAGCAGGTTTTCTTAAGATTTAAAGAAGAGATTTTCTTATGATTAAAATTCCATCATTTGCATGTCATAGGGTCCCATGATATGTTGACACCCTTCTACTAATAGAGATTTTTACACATTTATTTACTTTTTGTCAATCTAGAAGACCTTTCTCCATTGTCTTAATAGGAAACCACACACTAGTATAGCCTTCCAATAGCCGATTTATCTGAAGATGAAATGTTTCTGGCTGTGTGAGCACTATTCCTATACAACTGTCCAGGTTTGGAAACCGTGGTTGTGGAGAAGAGAGTCATGGTGTCATTTTGGGGAGGGTGATGTGACTCTACCCAGGAACGACATACACAGGAAATTTGGTTCGTCTTTTGTATAGCTTTGCAATAATTAGTTGCTATTATCATTAGCTGGATTTTAATTGTTTTACCCATAGCATCAAATGTATGAACTGCATATGTCTTTTGACCTAACTTCGTATTTTCATGTACTGAATGTTGGAAACATGCCAAAGGATATAAATCAATAACTGCAAAACAACTTTTGTTGGAATACATGATTATTGATCTTTTATTGTTGAAATATTCTTGAAATCAGTGCCATTTTATAGCGATGTGTACATGAATAAAATTTCCATATTCTTCAATTTAAAAACCTAAACTTCCAAGTCCAGAATAGAACAACATGCTAACAAAGACCTTGAAAGAGATCTAGAGAAGTGGTTCTCAACCTGTGGATCGCAAATGACCCTTCACAGGGGTCGCCTAAGACCATCAGAAAACACATATTTCTGTGAGTCTCAGGAACCGAGACACTGCTGCTCTGTCATCTCCAGGCGGGTCTGCCCACATGCAGAGATGCTGATCTGGTGAGGAAGAAGCTAACTCAACCTTCACACTGATGTTGGCTTTTTATACAAACTGTTGCAAAATGTAGCAATGTAGTTTACTGTTGTTATATGAAGACTGTTACCCATGCTACACCATGCCTCAAGATAAAATTTCATTTGTCACTTAAATAAACATTTCACAATATGTAATTAACTACATAATGTTTTCGTGATTCCTTACTATGCTTTAATTATGTTCAATTTGTAGCAAATATGTCATGTATATCAGATATTTACATTAAGGCTCATAGAAGTAGCAAAATTACAGTTGTAAAGTAACAACGAAAATAATTTTGTGGTTGGAGGTCACCACCACATGAAGAACTGCATTAAAGGGTCATGGTCCTAGGAAGGTTGAGAACCACTGCTCTAGAGGATTTAACAGGCTGTGGGAGCCCTCGTGGCCTAATGGATACGTGCTGGGTTGCTAGTCGTGAGGTCATTAGTTTGAAACCACCTGACAGCTTCATGGGAGCAAGGTGACTCTACTTCTTTAAAGAGGTACAGTTTTGGAAACCCACAGGGGCAATTTTACCTTGTCCTACTTTGAGTCAGCTTTGACTTCGTGGCAGTAAGTTTGCCTTTTGGGTTTTTTTTTTTTTTTTGGAGTCACGGAAAATAAATCTCAATAACTTTGGGAAGCAGATTTCCCATTTAAAAGACATACCTCTAAAAAGTAACCTATAGAAAGCAGGTATTTCAATTAATTTTAGGAGACTTGAGTTCTAGTGAAGCCGTGCAATTGTGATTAGGCAGATTGTTTAGTCTTTATGGGACCACATTTGGTTAGGGCAGAGAAAACCAGGGCTTGTTTCAACCCTATGGTTTGATGATTTTGTGAAATATTAGATGTGTTTCATCCTAAAAGTGCTTCTTAAATTGATAGCCATGTTTTAAATTATAGTGTTGCTTTTATTTAACCCCTTAAATAACTTTTATTAATTTATTAGTTAAAGCATGTTCCAGAATTTAAAAAGATAGAAAATTCTACTTAAAAGAAAATAGAGTACTATGGTAATTTCAAATCAAGAAAACACCTTTAAAAATATTAACTATTAGAAATGTTGTTGTTGTTCCTAACGTGCGCTTGGGTCACTGGCTGCACGTAGTGACGTACAGGCAGTGTAAGGGACACTTCACAACTGGCCCAGAGCCCAGTGTTAGCACCCACACTGGGAACTCCTCTGGAAGACCTCTTCTTTTGTGCTGACCCTCTATTCTACCAAGTAAGATGTCCTTTCGTAGGTCCCTGCTGTCTCTCCCTGATAACTTGTCCGAAGTGTGTGAGACAAATCTTTCTCCAAGCAGACTTTACTTCCTCAAAGACAGATTTGTTTGTTCTTGTGTAGGTCTGTGGTGCTTAGTATTCTTCACCAACTCAGCGGTTCATATGAATTCATCCTCCTGACGATTTCCTGACTCATCATCTAACTTACACATGAGTGTGAGGTCATTAAAAACACTATGGCTTGGGGTAGGCTCACCTTAGCCCTCAAAGTGACATATTTGCACAGTAACACGTGAATCAGGTCTCGGCCAGTAGATTTGCTTAATGCACTCTGTCATTTGACTTCTTGACTGCGGCTTCCAAGAACATTGAGTGTGGATTCAAGTAAAATGAGAGTCTAGACAATTAAATTTTTTCTGTTTACTATGGTATTGTCTGTTGAACATTTGTGAGGATATTTTAATCTTTACCTTGATTTGCACTCCACACTGCAGGCTGTAATCTTTGATTTGCATCAGTAAGTACTTCAAATCTTTTGGTTTCCAGAAAACAAAGTTGTGTTGTCTTTGTATTTTAGGTTGCTCGTGAGCCCTCCTCCAAGCCTGATTGCACATGTGTCTTGTTGTTCAGCATCTCTCTTCTCATGTGCAGAATACAGATTGAATAAGTATGATGAACACAGCCCTGAGACACACTTTCCTGAGTTTAAATCACACAAATCCCCATGTTTTGTTCAACAGACTGTCTCTTGTCTGTACAGGTTCCTTATGATCTCAATAAAGTGTTCCGGGATTCATCTTCTCAAAATAGCCATTACTTGTTACCATTTACACAGTTTGATGCATTTGCATAATCAATAAAGCATAAACATCTTCCTGATAATCTCTGATTTCAGCCAAGATCCGACTGACATCAGCAATGAGATCCTTCATTCCACATCCTTTTCTAAATCCAGCTTAAATTTCTAGGAGTTCCATCAACTGTTGTGTTAAGTAGTATTATCTACCTTATCTCTTGGTTCTCATATTCAATGTAATAGCTACATAGAACTCATCAACAAAATTAAAATGAATAAGGAGTTTATTAAGGAACTTCACAGGTTGTAAAATAAATCAGAAATTCCCATGGAACATTTGACGAAAGTTCTTTTCTGCCTGCTAATAGATGCCCAAAGAGTTTCCTCCACTGTACATCTCTAAACCTTAGAGTAGCGGTTCTCAACCTGTGGGCCATAACCCCTTTAGGGGTGGAATGTCCCTTTTACAGGGGTGGCCCGATTCATAACAGTAGCAAAATGACAGTTATGAAGTAGCAACAAAAATAATTTTATTGTTAGGGCGTCACCACAACATGAGAAACTATATTAAAGGGTTTCGGCATTAGGAAGGTTGAGAACCATATTCAGCTCAAGCTCTGTGAGTTAGTGAGCTCCCGTCCCTTAAATAAGTAACCAGAGTCACCACACTCTCCAGGCCAGTCACCTGTTCCAAAGCACTCATCTCATTTGCTCTGTGAGTTGGTGTCAGAGGAGCCAGCTATGTCCGACATTAACATCGGGGGTTGGTAGGTGCAATTGCACGGTGATAGTTATTTAATTATGATATTAAAGTCAGAGAGAGCATGAGAAAGAGAAATAATAGAGTCAGACACATTTCATGGTAGCATGCTTACCTCAGCCCCGCCTGGTGGTCTGTGTGGATTGAAAGAGAGTAAGGGGGGAGGAGAGGACATGGGCAAAGGGGACAGGGAGGAGAGGGACAGGAGTTGGGGCAGAGAGGCAGCCCAGAGAGAGCTCTTTATTCTGATCAAGCCTTATATATCCTTTGGGGACATGCAAGGCCCCCAATTACAGGTAATTTACCTAATTACAGGTAAAGACACGTCATAGGAAGGGGTTATCCTATAGTAATGAGGGACGATCTAGGGGCACACATGTTATAGGAAAGGGAGGGATTAAGGGCATGCATGTAACAAGAAAGGTGGACCCTAGATTCAAATATGGCAGCCTAATCTTGATCATCCTTGGGTGAGTTTGACTTCTCTGTCTCTCGTATAAGGACGTAGTCTGCTACTATCCTTATGAGAAGGGAGTGGGCCTGATTGCTCTACATAGCTGATAACCTTAGGAGAATAGCTCCTGACCTGCTTCAGTAGACCTTCAAGTGTATAGTCATATGCCACTTGTAATAGGCAGCTGCATATATTGGGGGGAGACAACTTGGGAGAACTCTATCTGTTCCCCACAGATTGTCTCATGTTCTGGCTTCCGGTTTTCTGTTGCTGCTCCCCGAATGTCACAGCTGTCTCCTGGGTCCTCGAGGTTCACCGAACTGGTGTCTTGGGTCCAGAGGATGCTCTTGGCTCTTGTTGATAAGGAGATACCGCTCAGGAAAAGGTTATGCCCACAGAGGTCTCATTGGCTATCTCCAGATTGACAGGCTAGACTCCATCCCTACACTCTTAATCCTCAAATTGACACCATATTAAGTGACTGCCACAGGGTTTTTACTGGCCCAAGTTGCTGGAGCCAGCCACCACCACCACCATTCTTTCTAGTTTCTCTTCATCTGGAATCTCTTCAAAACTGTTCACCATGGGTGACTGGTAATCTTTGTACTATTGCTCACACACCGGACAGCATCATTCCCATATTCAAGCCAGCAGATTACAACAAACTGGTGGTGGTGTGGTAGCAGTGGGTTAGTGTTTTTGTGCAAGGTGAATTGGTACATACAAGCAAAATCTTTGGGTTGTATGTAGCATTCTCTGTAGTGCAGTTTGTTTGGGTTTTACAACAACTCCTCACTACCGTCAGGTCCATTCCGACCCATAGTGGCCTTCTCGGTCAAGCTAGACCTGAGAACTGCACCTGTGGTTTCTGAATCTGCAGCTCTTTACAGGTATAGAACGCCTCGTCTCGTATGCAACAGACCTGGTGGTTTCAAACTGCTGACCTTGTGGGCACTCCGTCACATCTCAGTGTGTACCCCATCACAGGCTCGCCTGTCAGAGTGTACACAGATTCAGAATATGGTTGCGTAGAAAGTTGGGCTTTGTAATCACTTACATCACTTAGGTTTACTTCAAAGCTTAACCCTATTTTTAAAAAATTGTATAGTTTTTTTAAGCTCATTTATTGGGGACTCTTATAGCTCTTATAACAATCCATACATCAATTGGATCAAGCATACGTATACATATGCTCCCATTGTTATTTTCTAAACATTTACATTCTATTTGAGACCTTGGTATCAGCTCTTCTCTCTACCCTCCCACTTCCCTCTTGCAACCTTCTTGATAGCTTATAAATTATTATTAATTTCATATCTTACATTGCTGTCTCCTTTCCCCTGTGGTTTCCTTCCTCCTCCCCTCCTTGCCTTCCCCCTAATCACCTGGTATCACTGCTCCCATTTCTGTACTTGAGGAGTTTACCTGTCCATAATTCTGTGTCTTGTGGGTTCTTGCTGTATCTGTATACATGCTCTGGTCTAGCCTGCAGTGAAAGGCAGGATTGGGGTCAGGATAGTGGAGGGGCGGGGGGAGGGGGAGAGGAGGCAGGCAGCTTCATTGGTGCTATACTTCATGCTGGTTGATTCATCTCTTACGTATGACCCTTCTCTGAGGGGATGTCCCCATTGTCTACAGATGGGCCTGGGGTCTCTGTTCTGCAACCTCATTTTGTTTGTTTGTTTTGAGTCTTCTGTTTCCTGGTCACCTGATACCATCCACACCTCATGATCACACAGACTAGTGTGCTTCTTCTATGTAGGCTTGTTGCTTCTCTGCTAGATGACTGTTTGTTTAACTTCAAGCCTCTATGACCCCAAATGCTCTATCTTTGATAGCTCGACACCATCAGCTTTCTTCACCACATTCGCTTGTGCACCCATTTTGCCTTTAGCAATCATGTCAGAAGGCTGAGCATCACAGAATGCCATGTTGTTAGAACAAAATGTTCTTGTATGGATGGAAGGCTTGAGCAGAGGCTCAAAGTCCATCCACCTCCTCAGTGTGTTGCCATATCAATATATGTACCAGTGGCTATTTTTATGAATTAATGTGTTTACATATGTATACACCTATGTTTATACCTCTATTATAGCTTTACTTCCTAGATCTTTCCTCTGTTTCCTTATAACTTTTTCCAGCCCCACCATCACACTCGCCCTTCTTTTGCCTCTTAGTCATTCCTCTCAGCTGGATTGCTGTTGCTCCAGCACCCTCAGGATCTCTACATCCTCCTTGTTGTTGATTCTAATTTCCTGCCTGTTCCCCTTTTGCGCCTCCTGCCCCTATGTCTTTCTAGAACCATCAATCCTGTTGCTTTCTCCTTGGACTTGCATCCCATGCCTGTCTTATATAGATAGGCAAACCAACAATAACGTAGACAATGCCAAAAGGAAACAAAAACTGAATAAAAAGAAAAAAGAGGAATAGACTCATGTCTAGCATGACATATATATGAAAATAATAACTAGTAAACGCCCCTGATAAAGCACAGATCACTCCAGGCCTGTCCGCTGACCTTTATGACTATCTCTCCACTGGTCCAGGGGGTTCTGGGAACTGCCCCTCCTAGCCTGAAGTCTATTTTGGGGCTCCTCAGGAAAGCCTAACCCCATTCTTGTAAGAGATGTAGGAGGCACTCAAATATATCCTAATTGATTCAGTAAGCTCTTGAGTACTGAGTACTAGAAAAAGATTTCTAAGAAATAGTAATTATGCCATTAAAGAATTAAATTTAATAACAAAATATTACATATGCAAATATAAGTATTTCTACACAGCAATAATATTTATTAGATGGCAAGTGCTATAATAGAAATTCTATGAAACTGAACAATTCTGAGAAATCTCCTGGGGGGGGGGTGTATGAATAAATGTGACATTTGAAATGAATCTTGCATAAGGAGAGAATAATGGAAGATTTCATTGAAGCATTTAATGAATGCCTAAACTATCTTACTTATACTCTATCAATTTCTACCCCTCCCTCCTCCATTTTCCGCTATCCCCTTGTTCTCTCTCTTTGACTTTGATTCATGCTTTTTGTAACTCTCCCTCTCCAGACCCCCTCCCACCATAATATAATTATGTACACAGAACCACCTCTCCCCACTTATTGCCACAGGTTCTAAACACCAGGTTGCTATATAAAAATGCAGATGGTTACTTTGTTGCACTTAACTACCAAACCACTGGGAATCGTGGCTGGCTAAGTTGACACAAAAATTGTCTTCACCCTGACATTTGTCACTGCCAGACATAAGTTCTTATTTAATACATAAAGTAGGAGTCAGATAGTTATATTTTTACAACTGTCAAAAGTGTAGAATGTCAGATGATGAGATAGCCGATACTAGAAGTAGATGTGTATATATTTAAGTCTGAGGGGACTTGACAAAGTTTGTGGAGGGGTGCAATGAAAAGATTATGGGATTTTTT
>PVJH01029191.1:0-26345 GCA_004026705.1 Nesogale talazaci | reverse complement strand
CAATGGATTGACACAGCGGCTAGAGCAATAGGCTCAAACATAGGAACAATTGAGAGGATGGTACAGGACCAGGCAGTGTGTCGTTCTGCTGTACGTAGGCTGGTTATATGTCAAAACTGAACCGACAGCCCTAACAACAAGGAAAACAGTTCAAGGCATATTTCCCAGCCTCCCATACTAAAAAGAAGATGCTGCTGCTGTCTAATAGTTTCTAACTCACAGTGCCTCTGCAAGACAGAGAAGAATTGCTACTTTGTATTTCCAAACTTTTAAATCATTTAAAGGCTTCAAAGTGATGGGTTGGTTCAAACAATTGACTTTCTGAATGGCAACTTGGTGCATAACTGATTAGCCATCATGAGTCCACTTATAGCTTCCCACAGAAGTTTCTTAATACCTAATTATGATTCAAATATTTTTTACCTTTTGTCTTACCCTTTAACTCATGGAATTGAGTTCATCTCATGTTTACAACTAGAATAAAAAAACTAGAATAATAATAAGGTAGTATAATTTAATAGCTAAAAATATAGCGAGACCATATCTAAGAAACTAGAGCTTATGTGGTATATTCTGAATTTTCTGAATTCAGTGCCCCAAATAAGCCCAGAAAAGAGGTGTAATAAACAAGATGCTAGAAAAAAATATTTTGTTGTTCGACTATATTACATAGAATGTCTCCAAACTTAGAACAATACACATATTTAGCCAGCTCTTCATAGCTAATAAAATGTTAATATCTTTTATATGTTTATTTACATTTTCTTTATGCAATATGCATGATTTTACTTTCACATGGAATAATAACCCATTGATCCAACTGTTGAAATGAAACATCTGACAGATGTTTTTATTCAACAGATAATTAAAGAGCTTGTATGCAAAGCATTGCTCTACACACTGAGTTATGACATTAAACCAAACAGACAGAAACTCTCCCACATGAATCTTACATTCTAATGAAAATGACATTGGCAATGAGCATAAAGTTATCTGGTAGTGAATATGCTTCCAATCTTGCTAGTTGTGTAGTCTATCTCCATTCTCACACTCCTATTGCATAGTAACAGAGGTTCAAAGCAATGCAGGGCCCCTGAGGAGCCAGAACAACAATCTCACTTCCTTTGGACACATCCACAGAAAAACGATGACTGGGAAAGGGCAAGTGCAGTGAGGGGGCTGTGGAAATGAGGGAAAAACCTAAAGAGATGAATGGAACCAACAGCCAAACCACAGCTTCAAATACACTAATGATCATGTGGATGGCACAGGATCAGGCAATATTCCATTCTGTTACCATACAATGTCACAATGGATCTGACTCCTCAGCAACTGACTACAACAGCAGGCCTGTTCCCAAGGACATTTCCTATATCCACTCCAGTGAGGCAAACTGCTGAGCCTGCCATGCGGATCAAGAGACAGTTATGGGAACACAAATAAAGGACAAATGCATAGTTTAAAATCAGGAAAGAGATGAGTCAAGGTTGTAGCCCCTCTCTCTATACTTATTCAATCTGCATGCAGAACAAATAATCAGAGAAGCTGGATTACATACAGCAGAAGGTAACATCAGGATTGGAGGATGGATGGCTAACAACCTGTGATGTGCAGACAACACTAACTTGTTTGCTGAAAATGAGAACATGAAGCACTTGTGATGAAGATCAAGGATTGCAGCTTTCATTATGGGCTACTATTCCATGTAAAGAAGACAAATCCTCACAACTCAACCGATAGGTGACATCATGATAAGTGCAGGAAAGGTTGAAGTTGTTACTAGTCTTGTCTTGCTTGGATCCACAATCAATGCTCATGGAAATTGCAGTAAAGGGATCAAATGATGTATTGTATTGGGTAAATCTACTGCACAAGAGTATTGAAAAGCAAGAATATTACTTTGAGGACTAAAGCACTTCTGACCCAGGCCATTGCATTTTCAATTGCTTCATACTCAATTGTGAAAGTTGGACATTGAATAAGGAAGTCTGAAGAAGAACTGATTCATCTGAACTGTGACAGAGATTATTGAAAGTACCATAGACTGCTCAAAGGATAAGCAAATCTGTCTTGGACAAAGTGCAGCCAGAATGTTCTTGGAGTCAAGGATAGTGAGACTTCATCTCACAGCCTTTGGGCATTTTGTCATGCGATACCAGCTCCCTGAAGAAGGACATCCTACGTGGTAAGGTGGAGGGCCCGTGGAAAATAAGAAAGCCTCAACAAGACGGATCGAAACAGTGGTATGAACAATTGGCTTGTAGAGCAATTGTGAGAATGGTGAAGTGTTTTGCTTAGCTTTACGTAGAGAGCTCTAGTTGGAACTCACTCTATGGCCTCTGACAACCACCGCCGCCACCTAAATCTAGGGGTGGTCCTACTACTATGTTCTGGCCAATGCAATGCAAGAAATTATGAAGGATGTGGTCTCTCTTTTTGTTGATTCCTATTTGTGCTCACTGATGGGAATATGTATGTGTTCTAAGTAATCTGTCTTGGATCAGGAAGACTAGGACAATCATCCATAGAAACTGAAATATGACCAATCTTCACAGAAGAACTCCAAATTTTGCTGTAAAAAGTTAGGAGCTTTATGTTTTATAACAATCATTTAGACTGTGCTTTAGTACCGCAATCTTAATCAAAAGACTTGGTTACAATCAAACGAACGCATATTTTGCATAAAATTTGTAAATTATTAAGGGTTCATGGGGTTAAGGGGGAATGGCAAGAGAGGGGAAACATAGGGAGCTGGCACCGGGGGCCTAAGTGGAGGGAGGATATCTTGAGAGTGATGATGGCAACAAGTGTGCAAATGTGGTCTGCATATAATTGACTTATGTATTTACCATATGGGAGTTGTATGAGCTCCCAATAAAGTGATTTATTTAAAAAAAAGGGCAGGGGGAAAGAGGAACTAATACCAAGGGCTCAAGTAGAAAATATTTGGAAATGAAGATGGCAACGCATGTACAAATATGCTTGATACACGTGATGTATGAAATGTTATAAGAGCTGTAGGAGCCCCCAATAAAATCATTGGGAGAAAGATAGAAGATTCTATGCATAAGTTACTCTCCTTTCGCACACATTATCTAGGGCACATTTATCTTTTTCACTCAGAAGATAAATGACAACAGAGAAGTTAAGAACCTCTAACTTTGGAGTCATAGATGGCTGAATTATTCTATCTATGTGACTTTTGACTAATAACTTCTCTAAGCTCAATTTCTTGTAAAATGGAGACAAAACCCTTCTGTGCAAAATGAAATCACTGCAAGGATTATATGCTGTAAATGTGTTAAGCATTTAGCGTAGGATCTGGCATATCATAAACATTCAAAAAGGGGAAGGAGGGGGAAAGGGGGAACTGATCACAATGATCTATTCCCCTCCCAGGGGAATAGACAACAGGAGAATGGGTGAAGGGAGACATTGGTCATGTAAGACATGAAAAAATATATAAATTATCAAGGGTTCATGAGGGAGGGGTAAAAATGAGAAGCTGATACCAAGGGCTCAAGTAGAAAGAAAATGTTTTGAAAATGATGATGGCAAGAAATGTACAAATGTGCTAGACACAATGAATGGATGGATTGTGATAAGAGTTGCATGAGCCCCCAAGAAAATGATTTAAAACAAACAAACAAAATTTTCATTTTTATTTCCTGTTTATTCTCTTCTCAGGTATTTTATTAGAAACTTATTTAAGACATTCTATGGTTCGTCTCATATTAAATTTAAGCAATTTATTTTATGCTAAAACTTGTAATCCATGAAGTAAATGAATCATCAGATGCATAAAATTGTTTAAAAATTAAACACATAGAAATGCTGCTAGTGAGATAAATGCTCATAGATCCTGTCTTAAGCTTAAAAGAGGGGATCATTATTCACCATAGATAATGCAAATAGATGTCAAAAGGTGAAATAAACAATATTTAAAAATTTCATAAAAACTCATTATCTGACCTATAAATAGATGTAGTCTTTAGGTAGTCACATATAACTTGCATTTTTGATTTCTCCATATTTATACTTTTGGTTTACTCAAAGACTATTTGCCTGCAATTTTATAGAGAAATACTATTCTTAATCAATGATCAAAAATCATGTGTAAAGTGAAACTAATACTACCTCAGAGGTGGTGAGAATTGAATTCAATTTTTTAAGGCTTTGTTCCATTTGTCTAAATCCTGGGAAACGAGACAATCCTGTGTCCTTTAAATTTGCACCTGAAGCAGGGTGCTTCCGAGGAGCATGGGTGGCTGCGTAAGGAAGGCTAGCTGAAGGTTGATAGTTTGCACCCACCCACTTGCCCTGCCAGGAGAACGACCTGGCAGTCTGTTTCCCCCATGATCGCCCTCCCCCCCAAGGGGCAGCCCTCTTCTGCCACATGAACTGATTGCATGGCACCCAAAAATGAACACAGTGATTATAAAGAGAATTCTGAGTTTTTTAGAACTCTGGTAATGTTGACTATTGTTGATAATCATCATTCCATCTCTGCAATTATTAGCAGTTTTACAACAAAATAAACTAACCAACTATATGCCCAAACAAACAAACAAAAAACTTATCTAAATTAGAAGAAGGAAAAAGGAGGAAAGGAGTAAAGGGAAATAAGGGAAAGATTCTATGAATTAAGAAAACCCTTAAGAGCACATAGTACATTTCAGGAAGTTTATAAACATATATCTTGGGCCTTACACACAGGTGTCCTTTGAGAAAATAATTTTATTATGGCATTTTCCAAATTAAGGCTCAGAAAGAGTAATTAACCTGCTCAACAAGTTAGAAGTAATGAAAAAATAGATTTGTTTTTCCTTCCCTACGTTTTCATATTCTAATATAAATAATCTGTATTGTGTTGTATTTTTCCAACATCAAGAATAGGAGCGATTGCACAAAAGGAAGATGAGCAAGACAAATCCCTTAAGCATTTTGAGAAGAGATTGGGGGGGGGGGCCTAGAAGGATGTCACAAATGATCACAATTCCTTTAAATGTTAATTTGACTATGTTCTAGTTCCTAAAGGCTATATTCCCTCAACACCTGACATTTAATTGCTACCAATCCTCAGAAGACTCCCACTCCCTGAGTCTCATGGGTGAGTCTACTTCATGGATGGGGCACCAAAGAGATTATGAGCTCATTTAAAATACTGCAAAATAGGAAATGTTTTTGTTTCTGCTAACGCGGAGGAGATAGCTTCCCATGCCAGCTTGCTATCAGACACTTGGCATCTTTTCTCTTTGTGATTCTGAATGAAAAAGAACACGATTGAGAGTCCTTGGCTTGAGAAATCAGAACCGACCCCATGGCACTTACAGAAGCGAGACGTTTGGTATGAAAAGCTCCACAGATCTGTGGAAGAAGTTGAATGAACACCAACAGTGAAAATAAGGGTTATTTTCATTACTTCAGCCTTAAAACATTTTTGACCACGTAAGTGCGCAGATATTATCCCAATGTATCCATCTTTCTCAATGCTTACTTTCATCCTTGCTCTATAGAAGTAAGCAGCAGGAGTTACTGAAAAATGTCATAATTAAGGGCTTACTTCTTATTCGATGCTCTCTGTAATGAGCAGAGTTCCTTCCTGGATTCATTCTGTAAAGCGGCTTGCAGGAATGCACCCATTTGTTTACTTTCAGTTAGTTCATCATTATTTAATATTTATCATGTCCAAGGCACCACGTCATGTGGTTTTAAACTTAGATATATTCCCTAATATAAAGAAAATAATCATCATTGTCAGGAAAACACATATATGAAATCACCTCTGGGCTTTCTCCCCTTTTTACTGAAAAATGTCTGCATTTCTCCTTAAATAACTCACATTTGTATAAAATATAGTCTTTCCAAGTTTCCAGCCTCAAATTCTACTCTGTCTTCAATTGCTTACACATTGGGCTATTACCGCAAGACCAGCCACTCCAAAGTACCAGGTGCTCTTCAGAAGAAAGACGGGCCTTTCTACTCTCTTAAGGAGTCTCAGAAACTCACAGGACAGTTGGCCTGTCCTTAGGGTTATGATGTGTCGGAATTGCCTCCATGGCAGTGAAGCTTGGAAAGGAATTAATTTGCCCTATTTTAATGGTCCACTTAAGGCTTATGGCATTGACTAACCTTTATACTGGTGACTCCCTCCCCGCCCCCCTTTCAATCGTGGCCTCTCTGTAGCAACTCAATGTAGCAACATTATATTGCTCTTATTTCACACTGAAAGCTCACAAGAAACATCACTGTATATCATTATTACAGAAATTCTGTGATGTAAATGTTATCCCAGGTAATTAACCACCTATATACTAAGGACAAGTATGAGAACACCCTACACTTTTAAGCAACACAATTATAGTACCCAATGACAAAATACAGACTTCTTCGACTTAAATGAAGAACCTATAGCTAGAGAGATTTGCCAGTATTGTTCCTGATTTATCACTGCTACTTTCATTAGTAGCAATATGTATGGTCACTTTTGAAAGTGTCTTAATTGAAATGACAAACTTTGACTATGATTGAGACTGTTGCTACAGGGAATGTGTTCTGCTCCTGTGTAGATAGGAAGCTGAAATTCAGACTGAATTTGTTCACTCACACTTCCAAAAATTTGATCCTGAACTTGAGTTTTTATAACTCTGATTCAAATGGTTTCTCATGTGCAGTGCCTAACTTTTTCCAAGGCAAATGTTTGAATTTGAGTGAAATCTTTCAGAAAAATGTTTTATTTCTATTTTGAATCTAACACTGAATTGTTATTTTAATTCTTATTCTAATTCTATGTATCTTGTTGTTGTTTTGATGTCTGCAAACCTGTCTGATTTTAGTTCTAGAAATGTTGAGGCGCTTGAAAGCTTAAGATGTTAAAAACATATAAACGTTTGTTCAAGTTGCAAGCACTAAAATTAAAAAGAAAAAAATCCTAGTGAAGAAAGCTACAATCTAATAATATTTCGACAGGATAATTAACAAGTATCTCTCTGTTTCCAGTTTTCATCTTAAAGAAAATAATATTTAGGGATAAAACTGGTGACACAGTTCATGTTGCTTATCACTGATGTCATGTTTTAGCACAATTCATATTCAACTAGACTGAAAATGTTTGAAAGGGTGAATGTATGGTGAGAAAACTAAGCATTTATGCCACACCATTTAATTCTAATTTTTGCCTCATCCAATTCAGGGGAAATGTACATACATATCCAGGTATAGATTCTAGACACTTTCCCCAACTGTAAATGTTTGATTATGTCCATGACAGTTTTATCAATATATTGCATGAGGGATTTTGCTTGAAATAAAGTAGCCGAGCAAATAGTAATTGAGGAACACTTCCTATATATCAGGTTCCAATGGATTTTGCATCAGTCTTATCCTATTTAATCCATCAAACAAGTCTCATAAGGTATTATCATTTCTCTTCATGGTGAAGTTCACTAAACCACAGCAACGTAAAGTGACAAAGTCACAAAATTAGTAATTCTCCCTCCCTGCATTTAAAACCAGATAAGTTAGGCTCAGAACACTTGCCTTTTCATATAATCTTTCACTCCTCATCTTACTGCCCCTTCACACAGATAGCAATGGAATTCTATGTCTTTTCAGGTTTATCATTTACCTACATCACTTAATCCTGACTTTCAAGCTACTATCACTTTATCTTGGGTTTCAACATCTTACTGTTGATTTTCTCTGTATTTGCATTTTCATTGCTTAAAAAGTTTATAGCTTTACATTTTTCTTAACTTTTTATTGTTAAAATTTGTATATTATGTTCTACTTGCTGTCTCTCTCTCTCTCTGCAATTCTATGAAAATAATTTCCTTGGAAATATGCCACGTCTTCTTAACATTCATTCTCTTCATCCTCTGATCATTGAACTTTGTGAAAACTGTTCAGAAGGGCATGCATGAACCCAGGATGCCTGCCTAAAGCACCACTTATCCAGCGCTTGGGAGCCAACCAGCAGCCACAGGGGAACTTCAGGAAGGATTCAAACTGGCTCCAGAGGTGTCATAAAGTAAATAAGGATACAATGAACAACAACAACAAAACCCTAAAAATTACTGCCTTTCTCTGGGAGAAACCCTAAAAGACCCAAAGACTTAAAGCATAGGATTCAGTATAATAACCAGGATCTTCAAAGACTTAATATTGCAAAAACAATAATAATAAAGAAGATAAATTGCATTAAGGAAGTGTGATAATACTTTCTTTGATTAAATTGTCTTTAAGTTTAAATATGAACTAAGATGCATGCTCCAAATCCAGTACTTTCCTATATCAGGTGTTTTTTCACCCTTTGTGTTACAGAGCTGTCCACTAAAAATTACTTCCATATCTTCCTTCTTCTCATTCTCTTACTCTTCACCCTCTTTCCCTCAGAAAGAAGCTAATAGCATTTACGAACATTTGTGAAGATACTCAAGACTCATCCGATTTTCCTCAGTTAGAAATTAATTATGTTATATTTCAATGATTATTTAAATTCATTAGGCATCTATGTCCTCATAGTCTAAGGACAAAAGGAATAATTCAGAGCACTCAAAAATTCCTTTCACTGAACATATTAATGGGTGTTACCATTTTGAAAATCCCTTCATGTAGTCATTTAGCTCTATAAATTAATTTTCAAATTTTCATTTTATTAATTTATTAAATAATATTCAAGCCAACCACCCACAGGTTCTGGGATAAAGGCTGCAGATTCAATGTCAGTATTTGTTCTCAGAAATTTTACATTCTAATGGTACCTGAATTCAATTCCATCATAATCGTATATGAATATCTGGAAAGTATTAACCCATTGTCTACACTATTTTTTAAGTAAATGAAAATGTTAATCCTTAATCTTGGGATTATAAAAGTGGGGCAGATAAATTCACTAGGAATTACAGTGAAAAGTCAGAACAATTGTGATTTGATGATTTTCATATACTTTGAATTTAAAAAACAAAAACAAAAAATGGAATGTGAAAACATCATCTTTTTTTTTTGGGGGGGGGGCATCACTGCTCTCCGGTGGTGGGAGTAGGAGGCCCAGCCCCACTGCTGGAATTGAACCTCCGTCCCAGTGGGCTGCAGTCCCACGCACAACCACTACGCCACCGGGGCTCAGTCCGAAAACATCATCTTTTAAAATATGAAAAAATTCACAAGAGCCCTCAAACTTGAGCATTGTAAGTAGAGTTTAAATAGTAAACTCCTCTCATAGTTTCTTAATCTTGGAATATTCAGTAACTTTTTTCCTTTAAAAAAACAGAAATATACATACATACAACAGAAAAATACATACAGTTGCAAGATAAAACATATATTGTTTTATTTCCCAAAGCATTGGAAAATTTCAAATGTTGGTGAAAATTAATTTTTTAATTAATCTGATCCTCACATTTGAGGTTACTTTACTAGCTCTTGCAATCTACGTAATGGTACTAAGCTGCTGAACTTTACACAATTTAAAAACCCACAGTAATAACCAAATTCGTCAGGTTTCTTATTTTCAACCAAGTGAACATTATCAAATAAGAAATGTTCAATTTAGGAATATATTAACTTAAAATGTGTTCATATACCAATCTGTGACTTCATGCTCATTACACTGTATCACAATCTTCTCTCTCGCTCGCTCTCTCTTTCATCAAAAGCATGGGTACCTAGGTAGAAATAGTATGTTTGGAAATTGATTATGGAAATTATGGTACAATTCTGCTTGACATGACTGAATGATGGGAAGACCTAATTAATATTTGTGTTAATGCCCAAATAATAATATATTTAAAGAGCAATGCCAACAACCAACCCCCCCCCCCATATATCCAGGAATGGATTTGGGGCTTACACTAAATTTAGCTCCAACTTTAGAGCAATTATATCTTATATCGTGTCTCAATGGGTGCTATAGTAAAATGTGGTGAGGAAGTTAGATGGTGCCCACTAGTAAATAAAATAGCATCTGGGATCCTAAAAGCTTGTCTCCAAACAAGGACCCATCTGAGGGAGATGCAAACAAAGCCCATGGGGAAGAAGCACATTAACATCGGCCACCAAAGGATTGTGAAGCATAGAATCCAAAGTCGAAGGACAGATTCGTATCAGAACCCAAAGTGCAGAATCTGGTTTGCAGAAGGCTAAGGATGACAGTGGAAGCACAAGATCCATTTGTGAAACTACATAGGAAACAAGCCTCCACTGAACTGCCTCTATCCACAACTGAGGGACAGGAGAAAAGGGATTATTACTAAACAGTACACGACAGAGTGGGGTATAGAAGATCAAAGGCATGCATTTGACTGCAACTGTTAAAACTGTTAGCAGATGCCCTCCTATGATTTTGGTAGCAAATGTACAATTCTGCTGTATGTGATTGAACTATGGAATGATATATGTATTAATTCCCAATTAAAAAACATTGGAGAAGCATGGGTACCTAACGTGTATTCTACCCCATCATTAAGTAATTGTAGGTGTGCTCTGAAATTGGTTCATAAGGCTCTTTCAAGTTGTTCATTTTAGGATATTCATTATTGTCATTAATGAAAGTATATGCACTTGTTTACTCTTAAGATCTTTATTCTCCTAGACCATCTAGTATTTTTCCATATGCTAATTTTGGTTTTGAGTCCCGTAAAGTTTCCTGAAGGAGTATGAAACTAATTTTCAGCTATTCATTTGTTACTTTACCTAACAATATTTAAATGTCAATCATTCTAAGGTATTGGGACTTATGCTGCTAATTCAATGCAATCAGAAATCTTACAGTCTAATAATACTTAAATTGAAATCCAGCTTTGGAGATTTGCTCTATCTATTTACCTTAAATGCACAATTTATGATTTGAGCTCCATTTTTATATTTTAAAAAGATTGGAAAAAATGAATGCCCTGGTTCCAGTACAATCCTCATTTATGTTTTCACATTTTTCTGTCTCTACCCAGACCACTCTTCCTAGGACATGAGGAATCAAACAGAAGTGAGTGAGTTCATTCTGCTGGGAATACCCCAGACCAAGGGACTGGAGACTGTGCTGTTTATCATCTTCTTGTTCATTTACCTCTTCACCTTGCTTGGTAATCTACTCATCCTCACAGCCATCATCTCTTCCACTACCCTTCATACTCCCATGTACTTCTTCTTGGCACTTTTATCTATTTTTGATATATGCTTCCCTTCTGTAACTTGTCTCAAGATGCTTTTTTATCTTTCTGGTCAAAGCCGGGCCATCTCTTACAAAGGATGTGCTGCCCAACTCTTCTTTTATCATTTCCTGGGTTGCACAGAAGGTTGCCTCTACTCCGTGATGGCATATGATCGCTTTGTGGCCATCTGCCATCCTCTGAGATATGCTCTTATCATGAAACCTGAGGTCTGTGTGGGTTTGGTCATGGGGGCCTGGTTGATGGGTTGTCTTGACGCTACCTTACTGACTTTCTTTACCTTTCAGTTAACCTACTGTGGTCCCAATCAGGTCGACTACTTCTTCTGTGATATTCCTGCTGTCTTACCCTTGGCTTGTGCAGACTTCTCCCTGGCCCAGAGGGTGGGTTTTACTAATGTTGGCCTTTTGGCTTTACTACTTTTGCTCAGTATTTGTGTCTCTTATACTCGTATTGGGATCGCCATTTTGAGGATCCGTTCTGCCGAAGGCAGGCAGAAAGCTTTTTCCACCTGCAGTGCTCACCTCACTGCCATCCTCTGTGCCTATGGACCTGTAATCATCATCTACCTTCAGCCTACACCTAAACCCTTGCTTGGTGCTGTTGTGCAGATATTGAATAATCTTGTTTCCCCAATGCTGAACTCATTAATCTATTCTTTAAGGAACAAGGAAGTGAAAAGGTCCTTGAAAAGAGTGTTCCACAAAGTAGCATTTATTGCTCTGGAATAAATGATGAACTTAGCAATAGATTTCAAAAGCCTATTGATCCTTAGGGTTATCAGATTGGCTTTTGCTCTCTTTAAATAAATACGTGTAAGGGAAAATTGCAAATACTTTCTCTGGAAGTTAAAAGATGCTTTCCCTGAAAGCCTTACACTAGGTTTTCTGTTTGTGTGTCTCTGTAACTCCTTTTACTCCTCTAATAACTCTGAACCTAATATTATTTTTAGTGTCTTCCCTTGAATAAAGTATCCAAGTAGCCTAGTAAGCAATCACAGACACATATCTTGTCCGTATAATTGGTGTCTATGTTTGACTGTGTGGAGACAGTGAAAATTTGTAGCTGTCTAAGAAGCACCTTTCAATAGTTCCACTCTGTGCCAAATTACCTCCCACCCCTCCAATTAGAATGCCAGCATTCCTGTTTTCTCATGAAAATTTTGAAAAAATGGATGTATGGATTAGTATAAGAGCTGTAAGAGCCCCAAGAAATTATTTATTACAATTTTCAAAATTGTGACAAGAACTGATAAGGAAATGTTTCCCCTTTTTGGGAAAAGATCATTGAAGATTTTAAAACTCACCAGCATAGAGTTGATTCTGACACATAGCAACCACATGGAACAGAATAGAATTTCCCCCTCTGCATTTCCAAGCACGGCAGAAAACCTCTTCTTTTTTCCTTCGAATTCAGCAACAATGCAGCCTTGATTTCAGCTCCAACTCACTGGAAAGCCTTTGCTCTTAATCCCTCTACACCTAAATGTCCTAGGAAATGCTACCTCCAAAGCCTATAACAGTTCATGATACTGTGCTAAGTCACTGGTGAAACATACATGTCATGTCTGTATAGCTCCCTTACTATGATCTCCACTAATTCTTTTCCATTGAATAAATGCAGTAATGTATTTCATGTCTTATGTATCACATGAAGTTATGGTAAAGCCAGATTTACACCCAGGGTCTTGCCAGTCTTACTGTCTTGACTTTACGTTACATCACCCAAAGTACTCCTAAGTAGAAGAGAAATAGCAAAGGGTGCTCTTTCAGTGCTACTTGAAGAGAAGATGCCTAATGATGGAGCTCAATCAACCCATAAAGTTACATTTCTAACTTTACTTACTTAGCTCTGGCAATGTTAGAATTGGTAATTATTTTTCCATTTTCTCCAGAATCCAGGGAGGCAGAGGGCTGCTATTTTCTTGAGGACTTTAGAGACACATCAGTCATGAGTGTTTGCAATATTCTTGTGATTTTTAATTTATATATTCCAAATTCACCCATCATCATTTCTATCATATTTCAAATGATAAAAACAAAGCAAATGAAAAATCTCAAATAAAATAAATTACTGCCTTACATAAGACAGGAGCAAGAGGACAAAATAGAGAACATGGAAGCATAGCTAAGTTGCTTGAAATTCAATATGAGGATTCTATGATTTCCCCTATAGGGTTTCTGGAGGCAAGGGGGTTTGAGTAAAGGGTTTCTGGAGGCAAGGGGGTTGGGTTGCTAACTACAAGCTCGATGGTTTGAAACCACCAGCCCCTCAACCGGGGAAAGATATAGCTGACTACTCCCATAAAGGGTTACAGTCCCAGTAACCCACAAGGGTCATTCTACCCTGTTCTATAGTGTCACAAGGAATAAGAATCAACTACATGTCAATGCGCTAGAGTTGGGGACATGGTCTCTCTTATTGACTCCTGCTGCATTGTCAAGAAAATGTTGAATGTTACTCAAAAAGTCAGAGGTTCAGTCCCACATATTTTCCCAAGAAGTGAAAATCAGGCTGTCTGCTCCTATAAACAGTTAGAGCCTCAAAAATAGGCTTGTCATGAGTTAGAACCAACTTGATGGCAGTGTGCATGGTCTCTCCTAACCTGAGGAGCAGAACTTAGGTCACACAGAATTCTAAGCTCACACTTGGAAGAACATATTAATTTGCTACTATATCAAAACTGGATATTGATTTGAAAAACCACATGTCATGACTTCAGACAATGTCTAGGTCATCATGTTTATGATCAGAGTATCCATTACACTGATAATTATTTGTTCAATGATTTTTCTCCATAGCAAATAAAAATTTCATATGAATAGGGATTGCATTTGTTTCTTTTGCTGTTTCTTGAATGAAGAATTAATGAAGGTCAACAATTATGATATAATTACAAATTTATTAACATAGAAAAAACTTATTTTGGTATTTTAATTATTTTTCATTGTCTAGCTAGATAAGATAGACAGAATAAGCAATCCTGAGGAGAAAAGTATGGGACCAATGGTTCCAGGGGGACATGGGAGAGAGAGAGGAATTAATGAAAGCTGAATGAAGGTCGACCATGATAGTGGGACAAGAGGAAAGTAAAAGGAAATAGAGGGGAAAATTAGGAGACACAGGACACTTACAGAGGTGTAAATGCAGACATGTACATATGTCAATATATTTATATATAATGATACAGAAATAGATCTAAGTACATATATTTATTTGCTAAGTATTAAGGTAGCAGACGGACATTGGGCCTTTACTGAAGTACGCTCTCAATGTGAGAACACTTTGTTCTAATAACCTAGTTTTCTGTGATGTTCACTTTCCTGACATGAACACTGAAGACAAAACAAATACACAAACAAACATGTTGGAGAAAGTTGATTGTGCCAGACTATCAAAAGATATAGCATCTGAGGTCTTAAAGGCTTGAAGATAAAGAAATAGTCATCTGGCTGAGAAGCAACAAAGTCCACATGGAAGAAGCACGCCAGCCTCTGTGACCATGAAGTGTCGATGGGAACAGTTATCAGGCATCAAAGACCCAGAACATGGGTCTTTGATGTGAATGAAGAAGTCTGGAGCGGCAAATTCCATCTTTAGCCTATTGGGCAACCCCTTACAAAAGGGTAACAAGGAAGAGACAAACCAGTCAGGGTGCAGTATAGCATCTATGAAACATACACCTCTTTCTAGTTTTTAATGCTTACTCTCCTCCTCTCCCCCAATTATCATGACCCCAATTCAACCTTACAAATCCGACTAGACCAGCGCATGTACACTGGTACAGATAAGAGCTCAAACACAGGGAACCCAAGACCTATAAACCCCTCAGGACCAATAATGAGAGTAGTGATATCTTGAGGGTAGGGGGGAGGTGGGGTAAGAAAGGGGTTATCACTCACAATAATTGATGTATTACCACCCCCTCGGGGGGGACAAACAGCAGAAAAGTGGGTGAAGGGAGATGGCAGTTGGTGTAAGGCCTGAAAAATAATAATCATTTATAAGTTATCAAGAGTTCATGAGAGTGAGGGATGGAGTAAACAATGAATTGATACCAAAGGCTCAAATAGAAAATGTTTTGAAAATTATGATGGCAACATATGTACAAGTGTGCTTGACACAATGGATGGATTTATGGATGGATAAATCCAATATATTGGGGGCTATAAGAGCCCCCAATAAAATTATCATTTAATAAAAAATAAAATGGAAATTTTAAAAGGAAGTAAATGTTAAGAAAATGATGATAGCATATGTACAAATATGCTTAACACAATGGAGGTATTGATTGTTATAAGAGCTGTAAAGGAAAAAAGGAAAACTCTGTGTGAAGTATTCAATTTTTAGAACATGCCCCAAATCAAGTGTTTATCCCATTTTGTTAAGTTGAAGTCATGTGAAATTCAAACTGGAATGAACAGGAGCCACTTTCTGAACCCACATATACCAGTGTAATAATTATTGGTTGTTTGGCATCAATATCAAAAAGTTTCATTTAGACCGTTTATGGCAGTTAGATTTTATGTCAACTTGATAGTGCTTCTGAAAATTCAAGCTGCTAGGCATAAAGTTAACTGTTGCAAACCACCAGTCACTCAGAGAAAGATGTCCTTTCTGCTCCCGTAAGTTACAGCTTTTGAAACTCACAGGGGCTGTTCTGCACTGCTTAACAGGGTTGCTATGAGTTGATATGGATTGATGACAGTTTGAGTTTGGTTTTGGTGATACCTGTATGTAGAGTCCAACCTGCCAATGCGGTGGTAGCCTGTTGACACCTCCTTGGGTGAGCAGCCTTACAAAAGAGAGAAGTATATTGGAAGCCCATTTGCCATCTTGCTCTCTGGGACTCTGCTGCCTCCAGTGGCGGCTTCATGCGGAAATTGAGACTCCTGCCTTGTGTTTCTTTCCTCTTGAACTCCTTTATATCAGCTCCTGATTATCCTTTCCCTCTCCCAAACTCCCCCCAGGAACCCTTATTTTCTTTACTTATTTTTTGCCATATTGTACATCATTCAATATATCCATTACATATAATTTGGTTGTTCGCTCCCCTTGAGTGGGGCTAGATAGTCATCAATACTATCAACTCCCCTTTCTCACCCACCCCCCAAATGAGGGTTCCCATACCCTCAGGGAACCATTACTCTTGTTACTGTTTCTGAAGAGCTAATTATCATGGCTTTCATGTGTCAAACATTCTTAATTATACAAATGACATACACAAGCCAAACATGATTAATGAAGTAAAATAAAAATAATTATAATGAGGGCAGGAAATATTAAAGAACTAATGGATAGTTATGTGATTCATCAATGTTATACTTTATCTTGGATTTTTCGTCACTATGTGGGACCCTTCTGAGGGGGACTGTCCAATTATCTTACAGGTGGGTTTGGGGTCTCCACCACAACCACACTCCTTCACAATGTTTTTGAACTTCTGAAACCTATTCCCATTGACATGTCATGATCACACAAGCTGGTGTGCTTCTTCCATGTGGGTTTTGTTGCTTCCCTGCTAGATGGCCACTAGTTTAACTATGAACTTTTAAGACCCCAACAGCTCTATCCTTTAATAGCTGGCACCATCATCTATTTCATTTGCACCACATTTGCTTATGCACCCACATTTCTTCAGTGATTATGTTGGGAAGGTGAGTATCATACAATGCCTCGCTATTCTTGTTCTTTGGTAAGATTTAAATAGAGGCCCAAAGTCCATCTGCTTCCTTGTTGTATTTACAGACATACACACATATATAAATAGCATATCTATAGCTATCTATATATAAGCCTATGTATTTCCCCCTTTTCTTCTTTTCCTTTTCCTTTTTCTTTCTTCCTGCCCCACTATCGTGTTTGCCCATCATTCTCTTCTCAGTAATTCCTCTCAGATATGACCAGAGAAGCTACACCCACCTCGCATCAATTTTAGAACCTTTACTATTCCCCTGTCTCTGTCCTTATTGACCTACACTTTACCTTCCCCATCTCCTCACCTCCTATTCTCTCCAGGAACTGTGGTCCCCTTGTTGTCTATATAGGCTAGCCTATCTTGTCTATCTTGAATAGAGAAACACCAAAGACAGAAAGAAAGATCATACAAATATTTGGGAACCTAACAGGGATCTTGACTTAGAGCAGATGAATATCTCTCTGTTAAATAGAGAAGACATGTTACCATCTATCAGCAGTTCCTTTTTTCTTTCAGGATTCCATACATTACCTGGGACCACTTACCCAACAACACATCCACCCTTTTAGTCTTCACCATTTGTGTCCAAAAGGTGCCCATCCTAAAATCCCCATTGTTGTTCCTGCAGTCAGGGATAGAGCAATCTAGTACCCTCCACCGTTATACCTTTAGAGGTTTAGTGCGGCCTCCTTGTGAAAAACCCTCAGCCAGTTCAGATGAGGTGCCAGTTGCTGCTCCCCAAGTCAGAAGCCTACAATCAGGAGTCCCCAGGGACTGCATGGCTGTGCTCCCATCACTGGTCTGGTGCATTCCCCTTTTGGGTTGCCCTTATCTGGGAGGGTCAGACCTGCTAGAATTGTTTCTTGAAGGGTGTTCTCCATAACTAGGGTGAGGATGTCATGTCTCCAAGACAGGCTGATTTTCTGTTATCTCTGGGAATGAGCAGCTCCGAGAGGGAACATCATCCTCAAGGATTGGCATACCACAACAAAGTCTGTTCTTGTTTTCACTTTCCTGTGGGGATATAAACAATGCCCTTCCTTGGAGGGTTAGTGCTCTGACTCTCCTTAGTCTTTCTTTTTCTTCCCCCACCCCTCAATGGGCCTTAAAGGCATATTGTGTGTGTGTGGTGGTGGTGGGGGGGGTGCCGTTTAGCACCAGAGCTATCTGCACCTTTTTTTGATGACTTATGAATCATTGAGTTTGGTCTGACTCATTTCACAGTACCTGGTCTCCAGCCTAGGAATTGTGTGTTGTGTGCATTCTCCCTTAGGCCCATTCTCCTGTTTCAACTTACCTCAGTGGACTCATGTTTTGTCCTTGGCTAAGTTCAATCGACACAATATCCTCCAACTCTTTCCACAGATGAACTGTTTCTTATTTTCATCACTATTTTTTAGGGATGCTTAGAATTCCAGTGTCTGCATATTCCAAGCTTTTAAATCCATTCCTCTATTTATGGAAATTTGGGCTGCTTCCAACTTTTTGCATTTTTAAACTGCACAGCAATGAACATTGGAGAGCAGATATCAAGTCACCATCTGTTTCTTATTTCTTCCGGGTATATGCCCGCTGGGTCATAAGGTAACTCCATATTTCATCTGTTTTAGGTATCACTTTCTACAGTGGCTGTATCTTTTTACAAGACCACCAGCAATGAGTCAGAATTCCTATCTCACCACATTGTTTTATTTTAAAAATTGGGCTATCATTGTGGGTGCTAGGTGGTATGTTAGTCTTGGTAGACTAGAGAAACAAATCCAGGGAGACAAATATGAGTATAAGAAAAAGCTTTATATACAAAAGCAGTTGGATATTGAGAAGACAGCTCGGCCCAGTCCAGATCAAGTTCATAAGTCCGATATTAGCCCATATGTTCAATACCAATATATAAAGTTCTCTTCAGACTCACAAAACATTTGCAATGACCCGGAATGTAGGAAGATCACAGGCCAGTGGGTGAGAGGTCTTGTGGATCCAGTGGCATTGTAAGCTTCTTAGCACTGGCAGGGGTCTCCACTTGGCTTCTCCAGTTCCCAGTACTCTGGCTACATCAGGATTAATCACATGGCTTCTCAGAAATGTCCAGAAAGGAGTGAGCCTATGTCCCATTTCCAATGAGCTATTTATCTCCTTAGTGCCTACAAAGGAGGTCATCAAGCTAGGATCTGATTAATAGACTAAATACCGCTTCTTAATGTGTACATTTTTTGCTATCACGCATCTACTGTATCCCATAATTTTTTAATGTTGTATTTTCATTCTCATTTGTTTGCAGAAATTTCCTAATTTCATCTCTAATTTGGGCCAATAGCCAGTCCTTTCTGAGATGTAAAGTATTTAGCCTCCATGTATTTGTCCTTGTTTTATTGTTCTTTCTCTTTCAGCTTTATGGCATAATGATCAGAGCAGGTAGTCTGTGTGACCTGTGTGCTTGAATTTACCCAAGCTTAACTTGTGACTGGGATGCTTTCTTGATATAAAGTTGCTTCTTGATATAAAATTCTTTCTTGCACATATATAAACATCACTGATTTGTTTCTATTGACAACCCAACCTAACATATCACTTAAAACTTTAGTGAAGCACCTAAAATATGACTTTGTTAAAATCACCAACAAAAAATACAAACCAAAACAAAAAAACCTTTCACTGGCAAATTGACATCCTCATATGTTACAGAGAACATCTCCATAGGATCTTATCGGCTGCAGTATTTATGGGGACAGATCCTTGCATGGATTCAACTGCCAGCCTTTGGATTAGTAACTGATGTAAAATTATTTGTGCCTCCTAGAAATCTAACACTGTAAGATTTTTTTTAGAATCTTACACAAACTCCTCAATATTTGACTGCATGAGAATATCAATTGTGGTTGAGTCAATTTTGATTGATTTTTCTATTTGATTTGACTGTTTCTACCAAACATGATTTCCTTCTCCAGAATCTGGTCCCTCCTAAAAATATGTCCAAAGTATGTAAGAAGAATCATCATCTGTGTTCTAAGGTGTATGCTGGGTTTATATTACTATGGGAGTCCATGGTAGATTTTATATTCTTTTCCAATAAAATTCTTCCAGAACATCAATTATATTTTTGTATTCCTCATTCAATGTCAAGATTTTGCATGAATAGAACATGCAATTAGCTACTGAAAATGCCATGTTTGGATGAAGGGCACCTTAGTCTTCAAAGTGATATTGTTGGTATTTTGTACTTAAAATATTTTTGCTGCTGACTTGCCAAATGCAGTATGTTCTTTCATTTCTTGACGGCTGCTTCTGTGGACATTGATTATGGATATAAGTAAAATGGAATCCTTGAAAATTTCCATATATATATATTATGGAAGCTTATTTTGATGTTATTATGATGTTTCTATTGGTTCAATTGTAAGAATTGTTTATTTTTTTATTTTGACATGTCCGTCATGAGGGATTTCTATAATCTTCAGTAATAAGTGTCACAGTTACTTAATCTCCTGTCAGCTTAAGCAAAGGAATGGAGTCTAGTCTGTCAATTAGGTCATAGCCAATGAGACCTCTGTGTGGGCATCATTTTCCCTTGAGGATTCTAGGAACTCTGTCTTTCTCCCTGGAGGTGAGACACACACTCTTACTGCTTTATTTTCATGCTGATAAGACTCTGGAAGCCAGACTGATCCCAGCCAGAGACCTGTTGCTAGAAGAGCCATGAGGAGACCCACACCATGATGAGGTACTTCAAGATCCACAAGACCTTCTTCTACCCAATGGCCTGTGGTTTTCCTGCATTTGACATCATTGCAAGTGCTGAGTGAGTCTAAAGAGAAATGTATGGACTGATATTAGAAATATGGGCTAATGTTGGATTTATGATCTTGATCTGGACTGGGATGAGATATTTCTCAATATATAATTACTCTTCTTTTTCTTATACACATATGAGTATCAATGAACTTGTTTCTCTAGTCAGGCACAGTAAGTGTCTCAAGTGCCCTTTGCTTTCATCAGGCAAGGCTGTGCTGTCTGCATATTGTCAGTTGTTAATGACACTTCCTCTGGTCATGATGCTATGTTCTTCTTCATATAGTCCATCAGCTCACATTACTCGTTTAGCATAAAGATTGAATAAGTGCGCTAGAAAGACCTAAGCTGGATGCACACCTTTATTGAGTTCAAACCACATAGTATCCCCCTTATTCTGCAGAAGGACTGCCTCTTGGTTTCTGTACGGTTCTACATTCCTAAAATTAAGTATTCTGGAATTTCCATATCAAAGAAATATCATAAATAATAACTTTTATGATTCATAGAGTCAAATGTCCTCACATAGTAAAAAAACAAAGGTAAACAAATTTCTGGAATTTTCTGCTTTAAACCAAGGTAAATCTAATACCCTGGTTCCATATGCTCTTTAGAAGCAAGCTTGAATTTCTGGCAGTTCTCTGGCTATGTACTACTGTGCTGTTTTTGAATTATCTTAATAAAATACTACTTGTGTGTATTAATGATATTTCTTAATAATGTCTTCAATCTGTTTAATAATCTTTCTTTTGATTGAACACAAATACGGATTTCTTCTAGTTAGTTGACCAGATAGCTGTTTGCCAAATAGTTTAGCATAGACAAATGAGCACTTCTATTGCTATATCAATTTGTTGAACTATTTCAATTGACAATCCATTAATTTCTGGAGCTATGATGATTGTCGGTCATTTAAAACTCTTTATTTTCATCACATTCATCTCTATGAAAGGGTATTGATATTATCCTATCACTGACTGCAGCACTGTAATTCAGGACAGTTTGGAAAGAGCTTTTTTATAATGATAAACATGAAACAAATCCTCTTCAGTTTGTTATTTCAGGTATAGTATACTATATGATTATTTGATTCAAAATGGCTAATACCAGTTTATTTCAGCTAATGCTTTTGAGATCATTCTTCATATGTCTCCTTTCATTTTTGACAAATTCAAATGATCCAAGATTCATATATTCCATGAGACTTCCTCTGGATTAATGGATTTTTCCAGCTGGTTATTCTCATTTCCTGTAGTGCTACATCAGTAAATGAATGTCCCAAAAGACTTACTCCAACTGTAGTTACTCCAACATTATCAAGATCCACTCTATTTGGAGGAGATGACAATTTTCAATTGCATTTAGAGTGTCTGATCACCTGAATGCATCATTTTATGACATCATAGCAATGTTTTGCTGCCATGCATGCAGTGTTTTCTGAATTTCCTCCTCTGCCCCAAAGTAAGCCATCATGTTATTTCCTCTAGTCTATCTCAATCAGCTCCTCTATACCGTTCCACCATGGAGGACCCTGTTGATATTTGAAATTCTACTGGCATCGTTTCTAGCATCAAAACAACATGCAAACCACAAAAAGATACTGACCGGGAACAACAACAAAAACCAAAGCTATAAAAAACCCCACACAACCCAGACTTACCACCGCTGCGTCAACGCCAACTCAGCGAACCTATGCTAAGGTAAGTGCTGCTCCCGTGAGTTCTTGAAACTGTCGCTTTCAGCAGGAGTAGAGAGCCCCGTCTTCTTCGAAGGACCAGCTGGTGGTTCCAAACTGGTGACCTTGAGGACTGTAGCCCAATATACAACCTGATGCCATCAGGGCTTCCTAAACAGGTACATGATGAGACGAAGTGTTAGCTCCCTTCAATTGTCCTTCCACCTTACCTTCCACCCAACTGCAAATCGAGTCATTCCTATCCAATTAATGTACTGTTCTTGAATCTGGCGAACTTACTGTGACTTTCCTTCTGTTTGTGAAAACAATTCTATGGTCTCTTCAATACACTGTGATAATGTAATCTGCATATGAACACGTCTATAATTTCTCCATACCAGACAAATCAGGTAAAATTAGTCTCTTTGCTATCATTGCATGTCATCCAACCTGGTGCTCTTATGATAGTCCCATAGTATTGCAAAAAAGCAAGGGTTTCAGACGCTTAAAGGGAAGGTTGTATCACAGCTCCTTCTAGGGTATGAACCATGATTTGGGACAAATAATTTAACTCATTTTATCTTTTATCATGCATAAAAGACTTTAGCAGCAATTTGGAGGGTAGGGGTGGGTAATATGATATTATAATGCATTATTTTTCTCTAATGTACTTTCAGGTTTTTGAGCAGATCAAGCATATTTTTCCTTTCCTGGAAAGAAAATGGTAACAGGTATATAGGTGGCATTAGTAGTTTTGAATAAATAAATGCAAGTTTCCATATATAAATCAATTAAGATCTTCATGGAAAAATATTGTAAACCATCCCCAATGTTTTTAAGTTCATAAAAATATTGTATTCAGAAGATTTTATAGATATTAAGTGCTGTAAAACAGGTACACATTGCTTGACCTCTCAATCTATTTTCTTTAACTTTCTATTGGTACTTGTTCTTTCTTCTGTCTGTTGGATCACTGCCCATCTTCATTTCACTATGCCTTGCACCCTGGCCACAGGAAATCAGTTTTGAATCATGAGCTGAGGCACACAGAGTCAGTCAGATGAGGCTGAATTATCTGATGGCAGTTCCCTGATAATGTTTCATAAATTCTTACAACTAACAGCCCTGGAGCCACCCTATTTCCTATTCTTAGTGGTTCTACTTTTTCATCAATTTCTTTAATATATAAGCTACTTTGGTCATTGTTATTACTTTTAATAAGACAGTTAAAAGTGGTATGGTATATAAAACAGCTATTCATAAAGACAACACATGCACATGAAAAGTAGTGATAGGCTTTCTGTCAATGTCGATGTGATAGGAATTTTAGTTGCTTGGAAGCAAGGCCTCCCACATAAAATGCAGATGACAGCCTGATGAAGTCTCTCTGAAGTCTGGCCTATTATCATCCACAAACAGACATTGTGCAGAATTTGCTCTCCCTCTTCTTCCTAGTGGCCTGGATCCTGCACCTGGTTTCTTGGGACTAGGGCTGGTGACCTGCCATATGATATGGAAGTTGCCAGCAGCTTGCCATATGGTATATACCGTACCATCTTTGGATTAATTCAAGTTATTCTCTATCCACCTGCTTCCTGATTATTACTCAAACTTCCTGAGTCATCAGATGTTAGCTGCCTGAGTTGGGACTGGTTTCCAGTTTAGTAATGGCCCTACAGACTTGAGTTGGATTGGGCTTGCCCAGTTGGTGGCTGTGTTGTTTACTTTCTTGCTAAAGAAGATTGAAATTTCTTTCTTGATATAAATGTATTTTTAATATATACATGTGGATCACTGTTTTGTTTTTTTTCTCCAGAAAACCCAGTCTATGACATTTGGTAACAAGAATGGGTATTGGGCATCTGCTCAAGTATTTCCACAATGCAAGAACACTTTGTTTTATTAAATTGGCATTCCATGATGCTCACCTTCCCAACATGACTCCTGAAGACAAATGTGTGCATAAGCAAAAGTGGTGAGCAAAGTTGGTGGTGCCGGGCTATTAAAAGATGTAGCATCTGGAATCTTAAAGGTTTGAAGGTAAATAAACGGCCATCTAGTTTGAAGGTAAATAAGCAGCCATCTAGCAACAAAGCCTAAGGAAGAAGCACACCAGCTTGTGTGACCAGGAAGGATTGAAGAGATTAGCTATCAACCATCAAAGAACAACAAAAAATCATATTATTGTGTGCCCACCTTCCTGATATGATTGCTGAAGACAAATGTGTGCATAAAGCAAAAGTGGTGAAGAAAGCTGATGGTGCCCGGTTATCAAAAGATATAGTGTCTGGAGTCTTAAAGTCTTGAAGGTAAACAAGCAGCCATCTAGCTCAGAAGCAACAACTCCCACATGGAAGAAGCACACCATCCCTTGTGATAAAGGGAGGTTGAAGGGAATCAGGCATTCAAGAACTAAAAATTATATCATTCTAAATGAGCAGGAGTACAGACTGGAGACCCAAAGCCCATCTGTACGTAACGAGACATCCCCTTCCAGAAGGGCCACAGGGAGGAGATGAGTCAATCAGGGTGCAGTGCAGCAATCATGAAACATACAAGTCTCCTCTAGTGCTTCAATGCTTCCTTCCACCAACCCTCGTGATTCCAATTCTACCTTACAAATCAGCTAGAACAGAGGATATACCCTGGTACAGCTAGCAACTAGAAACTTGGGAAATCCAGAACAGATGATCCTTAAGAAGTTTTATTTATTTGTTCTTACCTGTAATGGATGAAGAGAATGTAGTTGATGTTCAACTGCAGGTTAGGGGAGGAAGGCTGCTTTCAGAATTTCCCCAGGTAAAAGTCAAATTGTGTAAATAAGATGGTCAAAACAGGGTGGAGACGCCTAGATTTGCCTAGCCAGTGGCAGGGCATAAAATAGGATACTCTTCAAAAGCCAAATCCCGGATCCTTGAGTCAATAATAACTCATAGTGACCCTGTAAGACAGAATCACATTGCCCCTGTGAATTTCTAAGAATGAAACTCTTGATGGTAGTGGAAAGTCCCATCTTCTCTTGCAGAGCTTCTGGTGGTTTCAAACTAGTGACCTTGTGTGTCAGTCCGGATAGACTAGAGGAACAAATTCATTGACTCATATATAGTTTTAAGGGAATGGATTATATACAAAAGGAATGAAACATTGAGAAAGCATCCCAGCCCCGTCCAGTTCAAAGTCATAAGTCCGATATTAACTGATATGCCCGATATCAGTCTATAAAGTCTCCTTCCGATTCATGATGTCACAGGCCAGTGGGTACAGAATCACAGTGCCGGCAGAGTGTCTCCCCAGGGCTCCTTGCTTCCAGGACTCAGGGTTCATCAACAGCATCCAGTGGTGATAGAAGCAACTCAGCACTGGCAGGGATCTCCACGTGGCCTTCTCCAGCTTCAGAGGTCTGGCTCCATCATGGTAAGGCCGTGTGGCTTCTCCTCCGGTTCCTTCTGCTCCTGGGACGCTGCCATCTTGTCTTGTCCATAGTTTGTCGTCTCTGAGACTAACTCCCAACAATTGGGGAGATAGCTTCTCATCTCCACGAGGGAAATATTGTGAGATTTCCCAGACGTATCAGAAGAAAGCCATGCCCACACAGAGATCTCATTGGCTACTCAATGGCTATCTCCGATTAACAGGCTAGACTCCACTCCTACATCTCAATTATGAAATTAACATAAGCATATGACCGTGACACCTTGCGGCTAGTAACCAAATATGTAACCACTGTGCCTTGGGGTAGCCTAAAGAAGGGAAAATCGAATTTGTGAGCTTTAGAAGTGTTGGCGACGCCCCCTCAGTCCGAAACCGGTCAAGAGGAACCGGTACAGACAGGCCACGTAATCTAAGTGAAGCAACACAAATGACGCCCGAGGTTAACTGTTCGTAATCTAAGTGAAGCAACACAAATGACGCCCGAGATTGACTGTCCCAGGAGGCAGTGACTGCAGTATGACCGCAGTATGTCCAGCGCAAATAGCACGCCCTCCTCCCCCCAGCTCAGCCTTGCAAAACACTCCCTCTT
>PVJH01029190.1:0-26405 GCA_004026705.1 Nesogale talazaci | reverse complement strand
TCAGGCATATGAAGCAGTGTGTGTGTGTGTGTGTGTGTGTGTGTGTGTGTGTGGCGGGGGGTAGGGGGGTGGTCTGGCCTCCAGTGAGCTATTCATCTCCTTAGTGCCTCCAAAATGAGGTCATCAAGCTAAGAGCTGATTGACAAGCGAGACTCCACCCCTTTGCAAGTTGACAGAAGATAATGTAGCTGCCACAATGATCCCTCTGGGAAGGGAGGCAGTTGGTTTGTGGTCTTCTCATCAGCAAGGGCCATGAGTGAAGCGTGTGTTCTGGACCCCGGGATTCATTGGCAGTGGACCTCCTGGATCCTGAAGACAGCTGTGATGTCAAAGGAACAGCAGCAGAACCAGGAGCCAGAGCATGAGACAGAATGGCTGACTTCCCAGCCCACAGAGTATGTAAAGCTGAGGGCTATGGGGCAGGAGGTGGGCTTATGGAATGGGCGGCCTCTGGACACTTACTGGGGGGTTTAAGCTGAATGCTTTGGGGTTGAGATTTATAGCAAAGTGGCCTCCCCTTGGGGCATTTGTAGAAGCCCCGAACGAACTTTGAAAGGCATCCTGACGGATAGGAGCACGTCTCACCAGCATTGTCATGAAGGACAGACCCCAGAAAAAGAAGCGGACAGTCTTGTAGGGGTCAACATGATCTTCCAGTGATAGCCGCCCCTGCCATTGACTGTGCTCAGCTGAGCAGCAGGGTTTTCCCTCCTGAGCATCAGTCTCATCTCAGAGCCTTGGGCAGCATTCAGTTCATCCACCCTCGAACCCCTTGGCGCTGCAAACCAATCACATGCTCAGCTGGTAACCAAAGAGATTGGATGTTCAAATCCACCAAGAGGCACTTGGGAAGAAAGTGCCTCTCCCCCACCCCAAAGTACACCCTCCCAAACAAACCAAAAACCCATCAACCATGGTAACCCCTGTGGAACATAGTTCTTGTCCACACCTGGGGTTGCCGTGGGCCAGAAGTCGGCCCCACAATGATGGTTGTTCTTGACTGTTCACGTTGGGCAAGTCTGCCTTCCAGGTTGGGATTGCCAACCCAATATCATCAGAGGCCTGCCGGAAACAGCTTTCTGCTCCATGCAAACCAAATATTCTCAGTGTGTGGGAACAATGGGGAAGAAGGCCTCCCTCACCTCTGAGCCCGGAGGTGGCATTTCCTTGAAGGAACATATGTCCCCAATAGGGCAAAAGCCTCCCGCTCTTCCACTGGAGCTGCGCAGATGACCAAGAGGAAAGATGAATTTGTTTTCAATCCAGAATGTTATCTTAGGAGCGCAGTTGCACTCCTCTCTTCATAATCAGGGCTACTGAAGAACACTGAGGAGTGATTTCAAAAATAACTAAAAATATACGCAGAACCTTCATCCTAGCTTTACAGCAACAAGCTCTTTCCCTTTCCCCTGCCTCATGGAGTATTTTTAGATCAGTCTGACGGTATTTACACAACGTGACATTCAGACTCTCTGCAGCCAGAGTCCGTCCGACTTGACTTCGGCCTTCCTGGGTGGGAAGATTTGCAAGCAAGGATGTACTCAGGTCATCAAACGGGCTCCTTTGGGGTTGGGGGAGGCTCCTGGTGCTGGATGCTACCTGTGGGCCTGAGTCACCGGCCAGGCAGGCTGCACGTACGGCGTTGCTGCAGTGGGCCTGAGCGTGGTCTCCTGCCTCTGTCCGTCTACCTAAACTTTCCCAGCCCTGCTCAGCGGTCAGTCCCATGGGCTGGACCCTGACGGAGGGAACAAAGCGTCCAGTCTCTTTGATGCTCTGAGAAAGAGCTCCCAGAGCCCTCTTTCCAGACAGCCATCAGATAAGACAGGCTGTGCCCGGGGGCCGCCCTGGCCATCTGGTGGGCCAGACCTTTAAGCCCGATTTCCTCAGGAAGGAAGGTGGGGAGGCTTCTGCCTGGGTGCTCCCCCTGACTGTGGAAGGCCAGTCTTGGCCAGGAGCCACACTGGGCACCTCAGTGGTCTGAGGGGCAGGGGAACACTCTCCCCTCTCCTCCCAGCGTGGCCTTCTTCCGGCACGCTCAGGGGCTGGCAGAGCCATGCTCTTCTCACAAGCAAGGAGGCGGCCATCCCACCGATGTCCTGTGAGCACCTACTATGTGCTGACACGAGCGGGGGCTTACCACGCTGGGTCTCAGGGAGTTCACGGGCCAGACCTTACCAGGCTGTGGACAACGCCCACCCTCACCCCCACCCTGGGCTTGAGGACCTGAGCTCTCCCCTACTGTCCTGGAGCTGATCCAAGGCCCAGCACCCCAAATTCTCACACACTGGCGCCGGGGCACCCCCCCACCCCCGTGTGTCTAAAATCGTGGGGAAGACTTGGCTGGGAGGATGTGGAGGCGGTGCTGTGCGCATGGGGCAGGCGGCTTTAGCGGAGGTGTGGGGAAGAGGACCCAGCCAAAGAGTGGTGCAGGAGGGAGTGGGCCCTCCTGGAAAGTGTCACAGAGGCCTGGTGGTGTCGTGGGCACGTGCTGGGGTGTGTTCTGCAGGGTCCCAAACCAGCAGTAGCTCTGAGGGTTACAGGCTCAGACACCCCCTGTGGGGTCAAGGTTGGACTTTCTACTCCCATCAATGGTTATAGTCTAGGAAAGCCATGATGGGGTCAATGTTGGGCTTTCGACGCCCGTCAAGGGTCACCGGCTCAGACACCCGCAGTGGGGTCATGACAAGTGAGCATCACTCCATGGCAGCGAGGGAGTCCTTGTCTTCTTAAGACCCGCATAGACTTTTCTTTGATACTGCTGATTTGACACTGCTGCCACAGTCAGCCAACTGCCCACAAGGCACAGCCACCCAGGGTCCGTTGGCGCCTGGGGCGTGCAAACCGTCCCCACTTACCACGGGGAACCCGAAGGCTGGGCGGTCACGTGCACTCCAGGGTGCAGTGGGGGAAAGTGAGGGTCCCTGTTGCCTTCGAGAGTTCAGCTGGGAGAACTCGGACTCTGGCCCACGGCACTCGCCACCACCGCACTTCTAGAAGAAGCCTAACTCATGGCCGTCGGGTGTTCCTGGCTCATGGCAGCCAGTTAGGTCAGAGTGGAATTGCATCACGGGCTTCTGAGGCTTTAGGCCTGATGGAAGCAGAGAGCCTCCTTTTTCTCCTTTGGAGCAGCTGGCGCTGGTGAACTGCAGGCCTTGCAGCTAGCAGCCCAACTCCTAAGCTCCTCCACCGCCAGGACTCCTTGGCGGTTCTGGGCAGTGGCTTGTGTCCTCGGGCGCAGAGTTGAGAGAGAGGCCGTGTTCACCCGGCCTTGGCCATGCCCCCCTTCCCCCCCCCTCCCCCCATTGCCATCAAGGCAAGTCTGACTCACAGCAACCCAATCAACACCGGGTTTTTCTGAGATGGCCAATCCTCACAGGTGCACACGGCCTCATCTTGGGCCTGGGGAGCAGCTGGTGGCTTTGCATTCCCCATCTGTGGGTGAGGCTAGTCCCCAGGCCCACTAGGGAACTTTCCAGAACCAGCACCCTAAGTCTGAGTAAATATGAACACCAAATCAGTGCTCTCGGGTTAATTCCCACTCAGAGCCTCTACCAGGTCTCCGAGACTGTGAGTCTTTCTGGGAAAAGCCTCGTTTTAGCCTATAGACTGTTCAGTAGGCAGCTTGACGCTTACCTGACAACAGGTAACCTTTTCAAAGGAAGAGATGGAGAGGGAGAGGGAGTGGTCCCGGGGTTAAGCAGAGATGGTACTGGGTGTATGGGTTAGTGGTGAGGGCTAACCACAAGACTAGCAGTTTGAAACCACCAGTCCTTCCAAAGTAGAAAGACAAGAATTTCTACTCCCATAAAGAGTTGCTGCCTTGGATCAGGTCTCAGGTATTAGAAAATCCCAAACAATCCATCATATTGATGTGGGGAGAGCCAAAGTCCATCTGTAGACAATTGGACATCCCCTCACAGAAGGGTCACAAGGAAGGAATGAGCCAGTCAGGGTGCAGTAAAGCATTGACAAAATGCATAACATTCCTCTAGTTCTTTAATGCTGCCCCCACCCCACTATCATGACCCCAATTCTAACTCACAAATCTGGCTAGATTGGAGCCAATTTACATGGTACAGAGAAGAGATTCTGACATATGGGGTGCAGGACAGATAAATCCCTCAGGACCAATAATGAGAGTAGCAATACCAGGAGGGTAAACAGACAGTGGGAGGAGAAAGGGGGGACTGATCACAAGGATCTACATACAACCTCCTCCCTGGGGGATGGACAACAGAAGAGTGGGTGAAGGGAGACATCGGGCAAAGTAAGACATGACAAAATAATAACTTATAAATTATCAAGGGTTTAGGAGGGAGGCAGGAGGGGGAAACATGAGGAGCTGATACCAAGGTAGAAAGAAAATGTTTTGGAAATGATAATGGTAACAAATGTACAAATGTGCTTGACACAGCAGATTGTGATAAGAGCTGCACGAGCCCCCAATAAAATGATATAAAAAGTTGCTGTTTCAGAAACCCACGGGGGTGGTTCTCCCATCCTCCAGCACTGCTCTGAGTCGGCAGAGACTTGATGGCAGTCGTTTGGTGGTTTGTATGATAAACGAAGCCACGAAGCTGAAGGAAGGTCCTAGAATGGAGGGATATTGCCAAAAAACTGGCAGGCTGCCTGCCAAGTTGGCCAAGGGCCATGACAAGGTGAGAGTAGCAGATGCGCAGCCATCATGAAGGTCCACTGCCAAGAGCACTATGTGAGTCCGGGTACACTAGAGAAACACACATATGGATATACGGGTAAGGTTTATATACAAGAGGAATGAAACATTGAGAAAGCAGCCCAACCCAGTTCAGTCCAAGGTCATAAGTCTGATATTAGCCCATATGTCTGATACCAATCTATAAAGTTTCCTTCCAACTCACAAAGCAGTAGAAACATTCTGGTGCTGCCAGGGGTCTCCCCGTGGCTCCTCGGTTCCAGGGTTCAGAGTCCATCAGCAGTATCCATTGGTGGTAGAAGTATCTCAGCCCTGGCAGGGGTCTCCACGTGGCTTCTCCAGCTTCAGAGGTCTGGTTCCATTGGGGTAAAGCCCTGTGGCTTCTCCTCCGGCTCCTCCAGTTCCTTGGACGCTGCCATCTTGTCTTGTCAGTAGTTCCTCATCCAGGAACTCAGTCTAGTCTCTCCCAACAACTGAGAGATGGTCTCTCATCTCCACAAGGGAAATATCATGAGACCTCCCAGAATCCTCAGAGAAAACCATGCTCACACAGCGGCCTCATTGGCTACTCAATGGCTATTTCCAAATTAACAGACTAAATTCCACCCCTGCATCCCAATCATGAAATTGACATCACGAATACATGACTGCCACCCCACCCTTGAGCTTCATCCGTGATACTGTCAGTCACCCATCACTCGGTGACGGAGCAGCGACTTGGTGGGAACCCCATGACAGGTCCTGGAAAATCTTCATGTCCCGGAGGGCCCAGGAGGCAGAGACCTCCTCTGAGTGCAATGATGATGTGTCCAGAGAAGTAAGACTCTGCTCTAAAGGCTAACACAGACCTGACACATGCTACCTGTGACCCAGCATGCAAACAGCAGGCTGTTTCCACTGGTAGGAAACACCCAGACGAGGCCAGAGGACATACAGAGAGTCAAGTTCATGAATGGTTACGGGAGTCAGAAAACTCAGACGCACCGTTGTCCAGGCAGTTCCTACTCACAGCTACCCCATGGGCAAGGTAAAACTGCCTGTCTGGATTTCCCAGACCGTAAATCTTTACAGGACCAGAAAGCCTCATCTTTCTTTGAAGAGCAGCTGGTGGCTTCTAACTGCTTACCTTGCAGTTATCAACCCACCCCAGTCCAATGCCGTTGGACCCACCCTGAGGCGCAGACCCCCAAAGGACAGGCCAGAGCTGCCATAGGTTTCTACACCTGTCATCTTTATGGAGCAGGCTGCCACGTCACTCTCCTGCGGAATGGCTGGTGCGTTTGAACCTCTGACTTTGGGGTTCCTAACCCACTACTTGACGCCCGCTCCTCCAGTGCTCCTGCTGGTGGGTGGAAGGGCGGAGCATAAGGGGGCTCGGTGTTGGGTGGCAGGAGGACATTGCGATTCTGTCCAAGGGGATGGAGCCATACGGAAACAGATAACGGGGGTGACGGGACCCCATGATGAACAACACGTGAACATTAGTGAAAACAGCAAGTGTTCTGTTATCGATACTTTTCACACACACACACACACACACACACACACACACACACATGTTCCAAGAGAAGAAGTGGGAAGGATCATGCCCAGTAGACAGACAACATTCAATTGTGAGAGGGCACAGCTAACCTACACTTAGGTGATTGGAAACCTGACTTGGACCAGAGGAATCGGGGAGAGGGCACTGCCCAAACTCCACTGGGTGGGGTGGGCAGCAGGGAGCCCAGCCCTGGGACAGCCCCTACCAAGGCCGATCTGGGTGGTCTGACATAGCACTGTTTCATAAGAACAAGCAATCGAGGCTGACATTGGCCTTGGACTCTTTCTGACTCAGGCAATGTGAGCCATAGTGTGTGTTCCTCGGCTTAAGGGGTCCTCTCCCCTCTCAGCATTCATAGTGGAGATGAATACTTCTCAAGGCCTTCTGGGTGGCCTCCTGCCCCCCTTTGAGGGCAATTCAATGTGCCCCCCCCACCTCTTCTCCCACCTATGGAACACCAGAATCCAGCTCACTGACTGCACCCACCCCAAGATTCTGCTTGACCTCTGGAGTGTGGCCTTCTGAATCTGACCTCATGGAGCACTCTGGGCTTGTGGGGCACAGGTCTTTTCATACTTGTGCCTGGCTCCCCCATGAAGGACAGGGGTCTCTGCAGACTCACAGCCTTGGGACTGCCTGGCTATTTCCCTGCACCCCCCCTCCCCGCCCCCCCGCATCTGGCCCTGGGCCCTCCAGCCCACTTGGCCCTCCCACTCACCCCCATTTGGCAGGAGGTATGCAAGCCTGTGCCAGGGAGAAGTGCGAGAGGGAAACAGAAATGAGAACTGAGCATGCTGCGAGGATGGGGCTGTGGGGGGGATGGGAGAGGAATGGAAACAAACCGAAAAGCACCTCCTGGAGCACTGTCCTTCCTCCCGTGCTCCTTGGAGAGGTGACACATTAGAACCAATGGGGTCGCCACTAGCCTGGACCTTTCTGGAGTCCTCTGCAGGAATCCAGGGGCACCCAGCCCTGGCTGCGCACTGGAGTCACTAAGGGGGCTTTGAACAGCACTGCCCTAGAGCTCTGCCTACGATCTGGAGAGGTGGGCCCTGCCTGCCAGGGCCAGGATGCAAACGCGCCCCAGGATGCAATCTTCCGTCCTGTGCAGCGCTCGGCCTGGGTTCTGCAGATCCTCCAGGGAAGGGTCGTGCTAGAACGTCCCTCGCTGCTCAAGGCCCGGTCCCTTAACGTGGTGATTTACAAGAATCTGCTTCGTTGAAGTCAACGCCTAAATATTTACACCCCTGCTTTCTTCCTTGGCCAATGGTCTGCAGTCCAACTCGCTTGGATTTCTTTCCCAAACGCAGCATTCTGCCTGTCAAGCGAACAGAGAACCCTTTACAGATGACCACAGGGCTGAGTGGGCAGGTCAGCCCCACAGAGCACATAACCCCCTTCCTCACCCATCTCCCTCCCAGGCCCTGGTTCAGTCCTCGTGAGCACCACCGCGCTAGCTCGCTCCCAAGGCCTGGGTCAAGCCCTCTGCGTCCCTCGTGCCGCCCTTCTCCCGGCCCTTCTATGAGAAGGCCTTTCACCCTCTGCCTCCTTCCTGGCCCATGTCTCTTCCTGCTCTGTCACCAGCTGGTCCCGGTCCCCAGGGCCTGGTGTTGGTCCTGACTGTCTCCTGAGCTTACAATTCTAATCCTGCCACACCCCGGCCACCATCGGATGGATCTCAATGTTTAAGACATCTCCCTTTGACACGGTTTTACAAAGAGCTACAAAGCCAGGGGGTAAACACTAAGCATGAAGAATTTCCATATTGCCTTCACCCAGGCCTCCCCCAATGTTCACATGTGCCACACTTGCTTGACCCTCCTCGCCCCCCACTATCCCTCCTTATCCCTTTTTGGGTAAACTTTAAAGTTTATTTTTTCAGAAATAGAATTTCTTTACCCCTAAGAAATAGCTCTCCAACTTTAGAAACATGTGAGTCTAAAGCCTCGCTTCAGTTTTCGGGTCAGCTCTTGCCCAGCAGTGTCCGTCCCTGGACGTGTCTGTCCTGGGAAGTGTAAGGGCCTTTTGGGCAGTCGGAGCAGGTAAGTCACAGTTCCATGATCACCAGGGAGAGGAAGGGAGGAAAGTACACAGACGGCAGGTATATGATCTCATGCACACAATGAAGTGTGTACTTTTATATCTTCTGCTTCCTATCAGAGCCAACTGAGGCTGAGGGAGGTGGAGCGAGTGGCCCATATCCTTCAAGACTGCACTTGAGAGGAATCAGAGTTTGAGGTCTGAGACCCTGCATTCCTCCATCTTCTGAAGAATAACTGCAGTAACCATGCATGGTGGTGTCTCAGCTCTAGTCACCCTTAGGTCCTTCATCAAAGGGAAAGTTCGCCAGAGTAAGTTTTTACATGGGACTGTGACGTTCCGTCCTGTGGACGGACGACAAGTGCTGCTTTCCATGCCAGGTTGTCTGTCGTCACATGGGGGAACCACCCATGTGATCTCGGTCCTTGGCTCCATGAGAAAAAGACCCACCGTCCCTCTCTTTTTTTTTTGGGGGGGGGGCATCACTGCCCTCTGGTTGTGGCAGTAGGAGGTCCAGCCTTTGCTCGCTGCTGGATTTGAACCTCCAACCCAGTGGGCTGAAGTCCCGCGCACAACCACCATGCCACCGGGGCTCAGGCCCACCATCCCTCTTTTATGAGACAGTCCACACGAGAACGTATCACCCTTTCCCCAGATGTTTGAGAGTCAGACCTAAACACTTCAGTGTGTCTCTTACACATAAGGACACCCTCTTCCGTAACCACAGAGCAATGATCGAAACCGGGGAATGAACATTGACAGAATAGCATCTATCTATGAACATAATTCAGATTTTACCAGTTGGCCCAGTAACAAAGGAAAGGAGAGGAAAACCCAGAACCAGGTGCTGCATAGCCTCCTCTCACCTGGATTTCAAGGGGCTCTTTCTCAAATAGGCAGCCCTGCTGGTGCAGTGGATAAGCGTTGGCCTGTTAATGTCAAGGTCAGGAGTTCAAAACCACTGGGCAGCCCCATGGGAGAAAGATGAGGTGTTTTTTTTTAGTCCTGTAAAGAGTTACAATCTCAGAAACCCACAGGTAGGCAGATCTACCCCGTCCTACAGGGTCGCTGGGTCAGAATGGACTCAGTGGAAGTGAATTCGGTTTGGTTTCTCAAGTAATTTAGATGAAGTCAGGTCGCAGCCTCCCAGTGTCCAGCTAGGACGAAAGCGAACCCACCTCTGTGTGTTTCTTAATAGTCTCTATTTTACCTCGCTGGGGTCTAATGTCCATTGCGAAGGACCACAGATAAAATTCATGTCTTACGGATTTGTGGTGGACTGGGCTGGGAGGTTTTCCTGATATATAATCACTTCTTGATATAAAGTTCTTTCTTACAATAGTTGGGTGGCCCTGGATTTGTTTCTCTAGTCAACCCGGCCTAACACCCTATCACGAGGTATCCATGCGCTAAGTCCTTCTTCAGACTCGGGCAGCATATGCAATGATGCAGAGTGCAGGAAGATCCCAGGCTGGTGTGCAAAGGGCCTGTGGATCCAATGGCAGCGGATGCATCTCCAGGGCTCTGGCAGCAACCAGGGTCAGCCAGCAGGAAGGTGAAGGCAGACAAGAGTCAAAGGCCATGCCCAGAAGGAGGGATCATGCGGCTGTGGGCTGACAAGTTGAAGACCACCCCTACACCCAACACTTTTCTCTCTCTTTAGTTGACAGGCGGCCAGCAATTGGAACTCCCCCACAGCCGTGGAAGAAAGAAGTAGCTGTCTCCTTCCGCACAGATCGATATGAACGGTTGCCATTGAGGGGATGTGGACAGTCTCGGATGCCCCAGGTGAGTTGGACTTGGTCCTATAAGGGCCAGAATCCACTCCACAGCCACGGAGCTCTCCATGGGCGTACGGGGACATGGAAATGGATTCAAGAAGATGGGTTATGACATGGACCCCTGATAAGAACCAAGCACAGTCAGATAGTAAAGGTAGCATCTAGGTGGGTGCTCCCTAATTCTTGAAATTTCTCTGTGTGCTAGAAGAGTTTTATCCTAAAATGGGGAAGAAAATCGATAGAAAAGTCTTTTCCAAAAGTAACAGATTTTTGCCCCCATAATCTAAAGAGTTCATCATCAGGTAAGAGAAAAAAGCAAAACGTCTAATCAGAAAGAAGCAAGACCTTCGGAACAAAGGCAGATGTTGATCCTGTTGGTGACGTAGAAACACTCCAAGCCAACGAACAGCACCAGACGGAGGGTACCTTCGGAGTGTAGAGGGGAAGGAGTTCTCCTCACTGTTCCTGGTGGCTGTGTGCGTGGAGGACAGGCACTTCTGGCAGCCTGTGGAAGTGTCTGCTGAAACCGATCACCGGGCCATCCCCCGGCCTGCTGCCCAGGCTCGACTGCACAGAGCTGTTCCCAATCGGGAGCTCCAGGAACGAACTCTGTGCCATGGCCTAAGTCAGGGCCACATAGAGAACGAGATCATGCACACACATGCATGCACACACACCACACACACACACACACACACACACACACACACACACACGTGCGTGCACACACACATTCTGAAAAGGATCAAAAAAATTCAAACGAAAGGAAAGGGGGGGGGAGGAGGAACTTATACCAAGGGCTCAAGTAGAAAATATTTGTAAATAAATCTAGCAACATGTGTACAAATGTGCTTAACACAAATGATGTATTGGATGTTATAAGAGCTGTAAGGCCCCCAATAAAATCTATAGTAAAAAAAAACAAAACTACACGAGGGGAAAAAATGTAAACACTTGTCTTGGGGAGGTGGTAGGATTGGGAATGGCAGCCAGAAAACTTTAGTAGATTTTGATGGAGGCGGGGTTAAGGGTGTGGTGGTTAGAAGCCAGAGTAGAGAAACACTCTTGCTTTTAGACTATCTAGTCAGTTCCAACTCGTAAAGACCAGATATACATCAGACAAAGCCCTGCCTGGTCCCAGTCAAGTTCACAACTGCTGGTACGCTTGAGCCCACCTTGCAGGCACTGTGTCCATCCATCAGAAGGTTCCTCCTCTATTTTTGCTGTCCCTCTACTTTACCCAAAACGATGTCTTCCTCTAAGGACTGGTCTCTCAATAACTATGTATCCAAAGCAGATGAAACCAAGTCTCACCATCTCGGCTTCTCCAGGGTGTTCCTCAACCCAGAGGCCTCGGTACTTTCAGCATCCTCTGACAGCACCACAGTGCAGATGCAGCACGCCGTGTCCAGCTTGCACAAGTTCTGGGGGCCTCTAAAAACACCGTGGCTGGGGTCAGGCAGTCCTCCATGCTCAAATTGACATCCCAGACGTCTCTGAACACAACTGGCCGTTGCATTAGACTGCTGCTTCCTTCCTGTGCGTGGTCATCCATGAACAAACTGTTCGCTGTGGTGGCACTTAGTTGTGATGTCCACTGCTACTCAGATGGACGCATTGGGGAATCCAATCTATCCAATCAGGTCACACCCTGATGATGCCTCCTAAGGGGGTGTGGCCTTTTAATGAGGCAGACACCCATCTCTCTCCGTCCTGACCTTCGCCTTCCTCCTTGGATTGTGTCTGCCTCCACCTGTTGGCACCCTGCCAAGCTCCCAGGGACCTTGACTCTCATGACTCTGCACTCTCTGGGCCGGGATTTCCCTGCTTCTGGCGTCACCACCCTGCAGCTACGTGCGTCTTCAGAGGACTCTGGCCTCATAGACAGGGCTAGGGCTTTGTTGATACAAAGCTACTTGCCATAAAGTTCCTTATTATACAGGAGAGTGTCATTGGTTATGTTTCTGTAAACAACCCAGCCTCACACAGCTGTCAATTCCATTCTGACTCACAGTGACCCAACAGGGCCAACTCAGTTCCCAAAGCTGTCAGTCTTTTCAGAAGCACACTCCCATCTCACTCCTCAGCGGAGCTAGTGGGTTTGAACCACCAACCTTGTAGTTATCAGCTAGGTAAGTGTTTAACCACTCAGCCAGGGTTCATTGTATATATTCGCCTATATTACATATGCATGCATACATAAAAGAACATGTCACATATTGATGACATTATAGATTGTCATATAGTGATCGCATTAACATTCTATACATGTATATGTATACTTATTTAAAAGAACATGTCACATATTAACAGGTACTGAGCTTGAAAGAAATCTCAGCAGGAGCCTAATTTCCCCAGCACTTGTTGACTACAGGGTTAAAGTGGCAGACTATGTAATTACTATTTAGGTTTGAGAACCTTTATTCCCGGATCAGATGCAGCATTCTTGTCTTTCATGCAGAAGACTTGGGTTTCAATTTCCAGTCAACGCACCGCCGCTGCCCACCGTCTGTCCACGGAGGCCTGCTGTAGCTGTGACGCAGAACTGGTGTCGGCAGTTCCCATACAGAGAAAGACTAGGAATAAAGCCCTGGCAAGCTATTCCCAAGCCCTCAGGCAAGGCACCCCCCCCCCCCCAACCCGGGAGCACAGTGGCCCAGTGCTGCCGTGCATAGGTGCAGCAACTGGTCACATTCCCAAGTGGGCTCGAACTCCGCAGTCCTCCCTGAATTAGCTAGCACCTAGAGTCTTGTTGGCACAGTGGGTTGGCAGCTAACTGCAAGGCTGAGTTTCAAAACGAGCAGCAGCTCCTCAGATAACGAACAGGACTCTTCACTCCCGTAAAGAGGTACAGTCCAACCCCCTCACCCAGCCCCCAAGTAAATAACCACAAATGTCAGACTTGCAGGGCGGTTCTACCCTATCCTCCAGCGGTGCCAAGGGCTGGCATCCACTCGACGTCACTCAGTTTGACGTGCATGTATATCAAGGGATGCCCCAGACTCAGGAGGTGAGCCCTGTTGACACTCTGGGGCTCCAGGTCTTGCCTGGCAATCCCTCGGGCTCTGAGCAGGTGCTGCGGGCCTCCTTTCCCGACTCCGCTTCTCATCAGACTCTTGTTCTCAGTACCCTGGGAGAGAGGGGTAAGATGGCCAGAGGGCTTGATGTCAGCACCCATCAATCAATGCAGCTTGGATTGTAGCTCTTGCTACAGACGCCCTCCTCCCCCTCCCGTTGGTGCTGAGTCATATCTAAGAGGAACGTGGGCAGACACTTCGCAGTCTCACTAGCCACTTCAAACCTTTGAAGAGTGGTTTGCTTTTAAGTCTCCGACAGAGTTGTCTTCGAGCAAGGCCTTATCAAGTCTCCACCGAAGGTGGGACATGCTGGAGGAATGTGTGGGTGGGGAGACACCCGGGGCCAGACCTTTCGGCTGCCCGCTCCTCCGCTTCCTGAGACAAATCACGACAGCTCGCCAAAACGAGTCGAAAGTTTTATTTATATAAAATTCATCAAGAACATAAAAGATTGAGTTTCTTAAAAAAATCTGCAGTTATTTACAGCAGTATTGCACAAGTAAAGTGGCAATTACCCTGTCAAAATTCATCAGTGCAAAACACAAGTAAGCCAGGGAAATTGCAGTACAAATGCTACATACGCTGGGTCCTAGGAAACAAGTTAGTGATGAGTCAGTCTGCAGACAGATCAGTGCTACGTATAAACGGGTACCTGATGAGTCTCGATACAGGAACCAGCGCTCACAGAAGCTGGACGTACGACTGGAGAGCTTCTAGAGGCTGACAATTCCAAACACAAGTAGTCAAGTGACCGAGCTGGGGGCCGGAGGCCGCTTCTGGTCCGTGATGCTCACGGAAGAGTAGGGGCTGCCCGGGCTGACCTAGCGTCACGTGTGAACACATCCGGGCACACACAGGCACCAGACTAAGTCAGCAGGGGTGAGGGAACCATCTTCCCACAGAGCTACCAGCCATCTCCCTCACGGCCTCCGTGAGCTTTCACATCTCAACACCTAGTCCATCCTCTGCCCCCCACCCCCCCCATGTCCACTTCTCTCAAAAGGGATGAAGACAGAGTGGCAGGGCATCCACTTGAGGAAGCGCACGCAGGGTACAGGGGGGTGGGGGCTTGTACAGTGGGCTCCCACGGACCAGGATTGGTCCATACCTCAAAGGCAGGGTGGCAAGCGGCCAATGGCTCACCTGTTCCCAACAAGGGGGCTCATGGCATGAGGTGGTCCTGAGGTCGCTCTCAAGAGCAGCGGCCACGCTGCCAGGTGAGAAGTCCTGGTCAGGAATCACTCACCTGGACCTCCCACCCCGCCCGGCCTGGGTCCACCTCAAGGCTGACCTCTGAAATGGACACCTTTTGAATTTTCTCTGAACACTGGGGTTGTCTGGGGGAGGGGGGGGGGGCGGGTGGGTTTGTTCTAGTTCTACCCCCAACTGCTGAGAATACATTTCATTTTCAGATCCGGCCTGGACCCAACCTGATGCGTGTCTCTTGGGGAGCCGGCAGCTTGCAACCGAGATGCTGGGGGGGCTCCAGGGGTTGCATCTTGTTGTCTGTCGGATGGACGGTCTCCCCCTGGCCAGTCAACCCAGGCCTCCTCAACAGGATGAGGAAGCTCCAGAGGGCCTGCCCATCTGACCCGCGAGTTATCAGCAACCGGAGACGCCTGGCCCGCACTGAGCTGACCCACCATCATCACTCAGGGGACAGCAGAGTGTGGGGGTGGGGCAGGGGAGTCAACACTCTTCAGAACGTGAAGACATTAAATAAGCAGAAAATAAATATACATTATTTTTTACAAGTTACAGCATTATGAAACAGTAGGACACATCATTACACAGAAAGGGAATCGGCAATATTTACAATCCTCAATTCTGCAAAAATTTTAGGGGGGGAAAAACCTGTTGTTTTTTTTGTTGTTGTTGTTTGTTTGAGTTATTTAGGCTGTACAAATTTTTACAAGAAAGGTAAAAGAAAACACAATTGCACACAGACATTTTGGCTCAGTTGGTAAGGAAAATATGACCTCCTAATCTAATAAATAGTCAAAATATATACACTATTAAGAAGGGGGGAAGCAGGAAAGGGGGGGTGCCGCAAAACATTTTCTGCTATACATTTGTTTTTGATCAGAAGCAATTTTACACTGGTTTCTCCCTAACCGGAGAAAATCCTTCACGAAATCAGCTGTGCAGGGGAGGGGGGGAGGGGGCCTCAGAGGACACACCTCGGCGTGGCTCTGCGTGTTGACTGCATGTCTGGTATAAGCCACAGGGCACTTTCTACGAACCTCACGTCGACAGAGGTTGTCAAGGCACAAAACCCGCATTCAGCTTTCTCAAAAAAGGGGGAGGGGGGAAGATCTAGGCGGGGAGGAGAGGAGGACAGGAAAAGGCATACCAGTGGGAGAGACTTTCTGCAGGGAGGCATCTGGACAGAGACACACAGTACAAACGGCTGTCTGTCTGTCATCCCTCACTTCCTGCCGCCCCAGCATCCCATCTGCTAATACTTGTACAGTTCAGAGTTGCCGACATCCTCGGGGCGGTGGGGGGGAGGAGCAGGCTGCCATGCCAGAGAGGACACAGTCCTGGCTGGAGAGAGAGTAAAGTGCTCCAGCCAGAGACGGGCACGTGACTGGGGGTGGGGGATCCTGGGGGCCCAGGGGCCCAGAACCTAGTACGTCTTTGGTGGGTGTGCCCAGCGGGCCCAAAGGCTGCCCTCCCAACATCCCTCCTGACAGCCCAGGGTTCTGGGATCCTACAGGGGGTTCGGGACACGTCGCGAACACAAGCAAAGATCCAACATAACTTTGAAAACAGACAAAAAACTTTCAGGAAAAAAGAAAAAAGTTGGGCGGGTGGGGGGGCAATATTTGCCATCAAACTGTCTCTACCTAAGGAAAAAGTGAGTATCCTATATATATATATATACACACACATATATATATAATTAGGTTGAGACAAGGGAACACGTGTTCCATGTATTTAACCCTATAAAAACACTGGTCCTCCACAGGGCAAAAAACCATCACGCGTGACAGCTGTTGGCACTGGTGACCCATTTGAAAACTCACATACTCTTTTCTCAAAAAAGTTTTTTCATGGTCGGAGTTTCCAAAAGCTTGCTTAAGTTTACAGGATGGTTTCCCCACTTCTCTCTCTCTCCCTACTCCCAAATCCAGGGTCCCCCACCAGCTGTCAGACGGTGCTGCGGCTAAGGAAGTGGTGGGGGGTGGGGGGTGGCGATATCCTGCTCCCTAATGGGCAGGGGGCAAGCACAGAGGTCCGGGATGCTCCTGGCTGTCATCGGGCAATGGAGAGCGCAAGGCAGCTGTCAGAAGGCCAGGGGTCCACAGCAGACTTCTGCCCGCCCAACCGGCCCTCCCCATTGGCCTGGTGAAACCTACACTTCGAAATGGGTTAGGAGGACCACCAACCAAATCCCGGGGGGGGGGGGGGGGACGACTCTGGTCGGGAGGACTTTAAATGGCCTAAAAGTCTGGGCACACAGGACTGTGCCCGGGGCGGGGGTGGCACTGTGGACTAGCTAGGACTTCCTGTGAGCAGCTCAGCCTGTCTCAAGCCTGATCCTAGAAAGGCCAACAGGGCCAAGGGGTGTGAAGCGTTCACATGCGGTCTGTTGTTTGTGCCCGCACACGGGCGCCTGGAGCGGTGCCACAGCGTCAATGGCCCCGAAGGAGGTACGTGGGCATGGACAACATGGGAGCGGCTGTCAGCCCAGGCTGGCCGTGACCCTCCACCCTCCATCCGCAACCCTTGGTCATGGGGGCTCTTTGGGTACAATAGTCCTATCTTTAAAAAAAAAAAAAAAAAAAGAGTCAAAGAGGCAGAGGCAGGGAGTGGGGGCATGGAGGGCGATGGGGGTGGGGCATAGCATACCTCTCCTTGTTTAAAAATTCTGTACAGTAATCTCTAAAAATAAACTAAGGCAGCTGTATAAAGTAGCTGGCTCAGTCCCCACTGCAGAGTTTACATAATCCTCTGAGCGTAGGCAATGGGCTCTCAAGATTTTAGTACAAAAATCATTCAAGAGTTTGTCAAAAAGTTTCTATTTCCTTTTTGAAAAACCTGCCCTTATTAAAGAAGGTAAAACACACACACACACACACACACACACACACACACACATGCGCGCGCACGCACACCCCCCCCACGTAAACACCACTCTTGCATAAAATCTTCTTCCAAAAAAGAAAAAAAAACTCATTTGTACATTGAAAAGCAAACAAACAAAACCCAAACACCCTCCCTCATGTACATTCACAAGGAACTTCCACAAGAAGACTAGGCCTCGAGGCAACGTGCTGGCGGTGAAGTCCATGCCGGCCCCTGGCTGAGGAGGAGCCGTGGGTGGCGCCGGGGCTGGGCCTGGTGGGTGTGGACGTGCACCATGCTGCTCCCGGTGCCAGTCACTGCATTCGCCACACCAGGCGGGCGATGTAACGCAACAGCTGCAAGATGACCATTTGCGGGTGGTCTTCGGCCGCTTGATAGTCATTCAGAAGAACCTGGAACAGCAGACAGGAACGTGTTCTTTAGTTTCTTAGTCGTTAATCCTTTTTTTGAGGGGTGAGGGTCCATATTTACATGAGCAAGCCATCCCCCGTCTTAGGGACTAGGTAAAGCCCCCCTCTTACAGGCCACCGTGCAAGGGGCTGGTCCTTCCCTGAGAGCCGACATCCCCTGCAAATAAGGGATGCGCCAAAGGGTGCTTGTCTTCCTTGTTCGAGAGCACAATCCAACGTGATTTGGGAATCTCCCGGAGAATCCCCGAAACCCCATTCTTAGTCTTTCCTGCCCCCTGCCTGAGCCACACCCGTCAGCACAGGGGCCTCATGCGTGAACAAACACTGTGCAGCAGCCTCCGTGGTGGTACCTGGTGCTGTAGCAGGCTGTGCTGCTAACCAGGTCAGAAGTGCGTAACCACCAGCAGCATCTTTCTATTCTCTTGGAGTTAAGTCTTGGAAACTCACGGGGCATTTCCAGCTGACCTACAGGGTTGCAGCAGACTCCACGGCAGTGAGGCTGTGGGTTTATTCTGACATCACCGGGGCTCTGTCCCCTAGTGAGCAAGCGGCGGGGCACAGAAAGGGAGGGACAAACTTGGGAAATCTCAAGCAACAACCCCGCCATCCAAGTTAGTGGCCTTCAAACGTGTTTCCGATTCCCACAAGGGTGAGCCTCTGGTAGCTGCAATTTATTTCAGAAACCGGTGATTTGGGTGCAATTTGCCCCGGGAGCTAAATAAGGTGCAGAGGCCGTGACCGCGCCCAAGCACCCTGCCCCGAGCTCAGGAGGCTCCTGGGGTGAGTGCTGTGGCCCACCACAAGGCAGGCGGAGGGAGAGGGGGGCCCTCACCTCCCATGTCCCAGGCCGGGGAGGAGCAAGGAGCACAGATCAAGAAACAAACTGAAAAGCAGCTTTCCCAGCGCATCCGGACAGACGAGGGGCTGCGGCAAAGCGCGCCGACAAGAGGGATGGGACAGAGACCACGGGGGCTGCGGTCGTCCCTCCTGGTCTGTCTCACGCTGGGCAGCTCAGCGGCACACACCAAGCTGTCTCATATTTGGTTGCCACTGAGCCGGACTTTGGTCCAGAAAGGGGAGAAGAGGACCACTGGGCCACCACTGCCCGCCCCCTACCCCCACCCCCTGGGACTCACTGTGAGGTTGTACTGAGCAGCCAAGCAAAGGAACTCAGTGCTGTTGCCCAAACACGAGGAGCTGCGACCCCTTCCTGTCCACGTCTGAAAATGATAGTGGTCCTTCCTGCCTAATGCACACCTGAGACGACGCCACAAAGGCCATCGAGGGCGTGGGACAGAGCCCTACTCCTTGGGGTGGGGGCCTGGTGGGCGCCTCTGCAGAAACCCAGCCAGGAGGGGGGCCCGGAACCACTCTCCTGGGCAGGTTCCCCTGGCCCTGGCGGCAGAGCCCCCTCTCCCAGCGCGCCCCTGGCGTGGGATGGTGATAAGGCCAGGCCCTTCCCTGTTTCCTTCCAGACCCCGCGGGGAGGAAACCAGCTTTCTGTGAGCAATTCCTGCGGAGGCCCGTCTGTAACCACAGCCTGCGATTTTTATCATTTTTTTCCCTCTCTCTTTCTTTCTTACGCGCAAGATTGCTTTGTTTTGATTTAACTTTCATAATGACTCTGCTTCATCTTCGGGTGAGGATGATGCAGGGGGAGGGTTAATTTTAGTTTGGCGAACATTAATAAGGGTGAAAGAGGCTGATTCAAAGTCAAACCGCGGTTTGCCGAAATGAAGAAACCGCATGCCACGTCAGGCTGCGCCACCACCACCGTGCCCACCCGACGCCCCAGCCCTGCCTCGGGGGAGTCCAGCGTGGGGTCCGACTGGGCCAGCACAGCATGGAAGAGAGGGCTGGGCCATACTGGAGACAGACCCCAAATGCTGGCCCAGAGCCCTGATCGAACTCCAGCCGCTGCTTCCTAGGCTGCGGCTGGCAGCACCTCCTCCTGTCTGCGCAGTTCTGCTTGCAGCATGGGGTGGGGAGGGGGGCACCTCTTCAGCCCTCCACCTCCCAGGCTGGTTGCTTTTAGACAAAGAAAAACCACAGTGAGGAAATGTTGGCAAAGGCGATGCCTGGTCCCCAGCACAGAGGAAGCTAGATGCTACAGAAGGTTGCCGTGCCCCAAGTCAAGGCCGCATAACCTGGTGAGCGGGACCTGTTGGCAGGGTGCCACTTTGGGGCCGTAGGCAACAGTCCAGGGAGGGAGTCATGGCCACGGATTCAGAAAGCAGCGCCAGCTCAGCAACAGCCCCACCCCAGCTGGCCCCTGACTCAGGGTTGACGATCCCAGCTCGGCAAACAGGGGGCACAGGTCAGCTCTGGTGTCTACCCCATCAACTGACTGCCCTGTAAGGCCTGCAGCCGCACCCCGAGCAAGGCTGGCGGCCCCGCATGGTCTGGCCAAGGGTACCGGTCTGGGGCAGGTGGGGTGAGGGGGGCAGGTGGCGTGAGGCCTGCAGCTGGGTGACCACCAGCCCGTGCAGAGGCCGGCAGCTGGCACGAGTGCACTGCTGCGTCGGAATGAGGAACTGCGCTAGTTCCTGTGCTGCCTTGCCGGGGGGTGAAGGAGTCCGGGTTACCATCAGGCAGCGTGGGCCTCGGGGGCTTATGGCTTCACCATCCAGGTCTCCGGATGAAGAAGGAAGGAACACCAGGGTTGGTGGGGGGCTCACCCACACCCGGGGAAATGCAGGGAACACCACCTTGTGCTCACCGATTCAAGGGTGTGAACACACCCAGACCCGTCTGTTCCAATGACAACTCAATCCGCGCGAGCCAAGAGGCAGCACCGTGATCCGCAGAGAAAATAGAGGTGGCCAAGGCTTTCATTTTGTTAGGTTCAGTCGGCATTCATGGAAGCAGCGGCCAAGAAATCCACAGACACCTTGCAAGGGGGAAATCTGTTGCATAAGACCTCTCCGGAGGGAACCTTGGACTTTCTACTCCTTTAAAGCCTCAGAAACCCACAGGGGTGTGTGTGTGTGTGTGTGTGTGTGTGTGTGTGTGTGTGTGTGTGTGTGTGTGTTGGCTCCTTCGCAGTGAGTGAATGAAAAGCAAACGCATCATTTTGAGGATGAAGGTGCACTTTAATTGATGGCATCTTCAATCGCCTTCTGGATGCGTGACAGTTGGATGAGGCAGGGGCACTCGGGAGGGAAAAACGACGCCTCCTCTGAGCAGTGGTGCTGGGGGAACAGTGACCACGCCTCGCTCTGCCAGGAGAGCAGCTGCAGCTGTTTGGGAAGCAGCACACCGGTGTGCTTACGGGAGCCACGCACTCAGGACATGCCACCTGGAGGGACCATTCTCTGGAGGAGGGCATCGTGCCCGGCCAAGGAGAGGGCCAGCAGGAAGGCGGCCCTCCACGAGCGGGACAGACACTGTGGTGGCAGCACACCTGTGGGTACGTGCAGGCATCAGGGGCTGTCCTCAAGGGTCTCATTGGCAGAATCACACATGCCTCAAGGGAGAGCCTGTTGACTCCACGGCCTTAAATGCTTACTCTAACAGGGCTGGATTATCTGGGGTGAGTGACATCTGTGGTTCCTGCTCATTCACCTTGTGTCAGTTCTGGAAAGCCCCTCTGTGTGAGGGGCGCCTGCAGGCCCAAGACGAAGGTCCGCCCAATGGCACGGTGTGTGTGTGTGTGTCACACACACATGTCGATAATGTCACTCCCACTGAATGCAAGAAAGCAACACTTGATGGGACCCTTTGGGGGCCGACCGTGAGGAAGTCAGTGTGCAGTGAGGAGTCGGGGATGCTCCTGGGGGACCAGGAGACACACGCGCGCCTGCCAGTTCCCGACATCACTGGGGCAGAGGGCCCACAGGGGCCGGTGGCACGTGACTGCGCAGGCGGAAGGAGAGTCCAGATGCTCGGGCCCGTCTTCCCACACGGGGAGGCTGCGGCCGTGGCCCACGAAGGAACAAGTCAGGGTGACTGTGACAAAGGGAGTGGGGTTGGAGGATTGGGGAGGGGTAAGGGGCTCCAGGGCGGATCCCTCCGCTGCGTTTGAAGGAAGAGGGGTCATTCCGTAGGAACAAACTGGAAAGAGGGCTCCAGGTGGGGACGGAGAGGCGCTGTAGCAGGAAGGCTGGAGGAGGGCTGCCCGAGACGGTCGCCGCAGAGGGCACCGCCAAGGCGGTGTGCAAAGCGGTCAGGCCTTTGATGTCTTAGCACAACCCGAGTTCGCAAACTGTACTTCCTCACGGGGTGTATCCCTGCGGGCTGGGGAAGCCCTCTCTCCACCCGAGACCCATGGCTTCCCCCTTCCACAGGGGGAGGCCCACCGTCTAGAGCAAAGACAAATGCCCTCTGACCGTCCGTCCGCCTGAGCGTCTCGAAGACCCGGAGCGAATGAAATCCAGAAACAGAAGCAGTCGCACAGAGTGAAGCCCAAATCAATGAAGCCAAAAGTTGGTTCCTGGAAACAGATCCACAAAGTGGATAAACGTCCCCCTCCCCTCCCCTCTCCTGCCACCACAACCCTGAGGGGCAGTGCAGCCGTGCCCGCATGGGGCTCAAGGTGGGAAACCTTTACCGAAGCACAAAGCTGCCTCCTCTCAAGGTGCGGCTGGTGGGTCCAAACTGCTCACTTTGTGGTTAGCAGACAACACGGGCGCCCACTAGACCCCGAGGCTCTCTCTAATACACCCCGCCCCGGGGGAAGGTAATGTTTGAAACAAAGAAATACCCCTTGAGGTGGCCTCTGGAGTCTTCGGATAGAGAATTCTAAATGTTTCCTAGGGGGTCCACAGAGTGTGGAGACACAAAGAACACTGGCCCTCTGGGGCCCTAGGGGCGGGGAGTGCGGGGCAGAAGCCGATGGTGGAGCCTCAGGCCGGCTTGGTCTTGACATGACATCTGGAGCAACTACTGTGTCCAGGGAACCTCTCTTGCAGTCAGAAGCCAAAATAATCAAAGGGAAACAATGCTCTCCTGCTCCATCCAGGGAAGCAGGTGCCTGGAAAGCAAAGGTGACCTGACCCAGGCTGCCCGGCCTCACTGCCCTGGCCTGGGGACTGGGCTGGGCCTCCCTCTGCGAGAGAGTGCCCAGGGGTTGGCTCTGCACCGGAGGCACCCAAGCTCAGGGAAGAAGCTCACCGCCCACCGAAGACTGAGCGCATGCCTGCAGGCCTCACACCACCACCACCAGCCAGGCAGACTGAGCGCATGCCTGCAGGCCTCACACCACCACCACCAGCCAGGCAGACTGAGCGCATGCCTGCAGGCCTCACACCACCACCACCAGCCAGGCAGACTGAGCGCATGCCTGCAGGCCTCACACCACCACCACCAGCCAGGCAGACTGAGCGCATGCCTGCAGGCCTCACACCACCACCACCAGCCAGGCGGGCCGGCCAAGGGAAGCGCAGAGCCAGGACTGGGGTCCGAGCCCAGGACCCCCGTCTCACCTGAGACGCTGCACACCAGGGCCCCAAGAAAGGAAGAGGAATGGGAGGGGGAAGCAGACTACACCCAGCACCTTGACTTTGGTGCCCAGCTGCTCAGCAACCTTCTCAGTCCAGGGCCAGCCCTGAACTGCCATGGGCACAGGGGTAGGGCAGAGCACCCCCAGGTCTAGGCGGAGGCGAGGGCACAGGCTGGGTGGGCAGAGCCAAAGATTATAAGCCATCGAGTAATTCCCACCCCTCACCTCCGCCAGCAGCGCCTCCTCATTATTATACTGCAGCCTGTCCAGGGCCTGAACGCTGAGGGTGGGGTGGCGGGGGCCGGGGGGGGGGGCAGGGACCAGGGAAGAATGAGAAGGGCTGCTGCCACAGCATCCGCCAGGAGAGAGTGGGCACGTGCCACACATACGGGGGATGAGTGGGACTGAGGCCCGGGAGCCTCCCTGTGACACGATGGGAGATCCCCCTGCCCTTCCCCAGGGACACATTATTTAAATGACTGAGTGGGACAGAGAGAGGTCCATCAGGAAGAAGAACCAGTCAGTGGGGGCGCAGTGCCGACAGCTCTGGGGAGGTCGGGTCATCTCTGCTGCAGGACCAGCAGTCAAAGAGCAGCTCAGGTCTGATTCTGGTGAACGTGCTGCTCCAACCATAGAGAAGCTGGAGACGGGGCAAGAGGCGCATCAAGCCCAGAACACGAGAAACGGAGGGAGATACAATGCTGTTCAACCCCGAGGCACTGCTCTCTGGCTGTGCTCACTGGGACACATCCAGGGATGGACAGTGAGGGGCTGTTACTCCAGTGGTCTGCAGACCAGCCAAGGACAGGCTCTTACTCATCTCGTACCTTCCCTCAAGAGATGAAAAGCCACCCAGGGCACTGTTGCATGGCTGGCGGCTCCTGTGCCCCCCTGCCCACACCAGGCCAGCCAGTCACAGGCAGGCTAGTTGGAGACCCGGTTCCAAAGCCCCTTGGCCCTCACTTCTGCATCAGCTGGTTTCCCAGACTCCACACAACCTTCAACAGTTCATGGGGAGGCCCTTGGCCGTCACCTCCGTCAAGATACATTAAACCCCCCAACCCCCCACGCGCTCTTGGAGGCCTCCGGGCACTCAGAGCCGAAGCCACGGGGGACAGCCCTTTCACTCATGGTTCCAGGGCCCCAGGCTGAGCCGGTCGTGGCGCCCCTATACCTGGGGGATGGAAGCAGCCTGTCACTATGCCAGACACCAAACCACCTAAGACCCAAACCCCACACGGGCTTCCTCCTGCTCCACAGGAAGCATCTGTGCAAATCAAAGATCAGCGATGCACAATTGCTCATGCTGTGAAAACAGTCAGCTGGCACTGGGCCTCCACGCAAGTCCTCTTTCGACTCAAGAACACTGTGTTCTAAGACCCTGGCACTCCATGATGCTCACCTTCCTGACACGATCGCTGAAGACAACATGGGTGCATAAGCTAACGTGGTGAAGAAAGCTGATGGTGCCTGGCTATCAAAAGATAGCACATTTGGAGTTTTAAAGGCTTAAAGATAAACAAATGGTCATCTAGCTGAGAAGCAACAAAGCCCACATGGAAGAAGTCCAGCAACCTGTGTGATCATGAGGGGTTGATAGGATTAGGTATCAGACACCAAAGACCCGGACCAGAAGAACGTATCACTGTGAATGAGGGGGAGTGCAGGGTAAAGACCCAAAGTCCATCTCTAGATAACTGGACATCCCCTTCCAGAAGGGTCTCAGGGAAGAGATGAGCCAGTCAGGGTGCAGTGTAGCACTGTTGAAACATACTTTCCTCTAGTTCTTTATGCTTCCTCTTCTCCACTCTCATGACCCCAATTCTACCTTACAAAGCTGGCTAGACCACAGCATGTACACAGGTACAGGTAAGAGCTGGAAACACATGGACTGCAAGATAGATAAACCCCTTGGGACCAATAATGAGAGTAATGATATCAGGAAGGTTAAGGGGAAGATGGGGGGGAAGGAGAAACCAATCACAATGATCTATATATAACCCTCTCCCAGGAGATGGACAACAGAAAAGTAGGTGGAGAGGTTGCACAGTGTAAGACAAGAAAAAAAAGTTTTTTAAAATAAATTATTAAGGGTTTGTGAGAGAGAGAGAGAGAGAGAGAGAGCGCGCGAGCGAGCTGTGGTGGGAGGGTGGGAAAAAATGAGGAGCTGATACAAGGACCCAAGTAAAAACTATTTTGAAAATGACGGCAACAAATGTACAAATGTGCTTGACACAATGTATGTATGTATGGATTGTGATAAGAGTTGCCCAAGCCCCCAATAAAATGATCAAAATAAATAAATTAAAAAGAAAACAGCCAGGGGTAAATGAGTATAAGGTGTGGAGCAAAACTCACACGACTTTATAAGCTGGGTCTAGTTTTATTTAGAATTTGCCATCCAAAATGAATTAGGATGCTGGCAGAGAATACTGCAAGAATCATGGACTAACTGCCAAAGGGGACAGACGGACGGGTAGGTCTGTCCTAGAAGTGCTGCGCTCCTTGGGGGCATGGGTGGCACATCTCTCTCAAACTTTAGACGTGTTGTCAGGAGAGACCAGTCCCTGGAGAAGGACACTGTGCTTGGTAAAGTGGAAGGGTGGAGAAAAAGAGGAGACGGATGCCCGGTGGCTGCATTGGGGGGTGGGGTGGGGCCGGGGCGAGACACAACCATGAGAATGGCTCAGAGCCTAGCAGTATTCTGTTCTGCTGCACAGGGTTGCCGTGAGTTGAACCCACTTGGGGGCTCTGACAAAACTTATATCCCAAGTGTTTTCATGACATAGCTGGTGTCAATTTGAGACTCAAGGGTGAAGGGGTGGAGTCTGGCCTCTCAGTCAGACCTCATGTACAGGTATGACAGCTCGTTGGTGGGGACACACACACACTCACCACCTGGGAGGCATGCTTGCTGGACGGGACACGTGGCATTACGCTAGAGTCCTGGAGCTGTAGGAGTCACATGGAGACCCGTGTCAGCACTGAGATGTCTTTACTGCCACTGGATCCACAAGACTTCCCACCCACTGACTGATCTTCCTGCATTCGGCATCACTGCAAGTGTTTCAAGGGTCAGAAGAGACCTTTACAGAGTGAAGTCGGACATATGGGTTAATATCGGACTTAGGGACATGATCAATATTCAGTTGCTCCTGTATATAAAACTCCTTCTTATACACCAGTGTCTATGAATTTGCTCCTCTAGTCTACCCAGACCAATACAACCAAGCTTTCACTGTTCTATCCAGTGACTCTGAAGCTCCTTAATTAAACTCTAGCATCCAGTTAATGACAGCGTCTACAGAATCCCATCTACACACACACACACACACACACACACACAC
>PVJH01029189.1:0-26320 GCA_004026705.1 Nesogale talazaci | reverse complement strand
GTCAACCCAAAAGCAGTGAGTGTTTAGGGGAAGAGTCCTGCCAACCAACGCGAGGGCCTCACGGGAGACTTCTGTGTAGAACAGAGACCCGCAAAGGGCTGCTGTCTCTTACAGAGAAGATGAGAAGCCAACACCCCCCAGCCTCTTCCCCCCTCCCCACATACACAGAAAGGAGCAACAAAGAAAAGACAGGCACCCTCCCCGATAGTGTTTAGCCCTAAACTCATCTACACTCTGGAATTTACACATGAGACATGGATTTTGAAGTAAAAATGATTTTTAATCTGTAGTATGTTTGGGTGACAGGACAACTGCAGGTTGATGCCCCCAGTCGAGCCCAAGAGCAACTGTAAGTTACCTTCATTGGTAACACTCACTCTAATTTAAGATATATTAAAATGAGAAGGAATTGAAAGGATGGGTAGTGTGTGTGTGTGTGTGTGTGTATATGCACACACATCTTATATCCTCCTACAAGTCACTTTCTCCCTGCGGGATATTCTAAAAGAACCCTGATGGTGTAGTGGCCTATACAAAGGGCTGCCAACCTCAAGGTCACCAGTTCAAAGCCACCAGTCACACTGAGGAGGAAAGATGAGGCTTTGTACGCCCGGTCTCAGAAACCCATAGAGGCCGTTCAACCCTCTCCCATGGTCTCTGTGAGTTAGAATTGACACTGTGGCAGTGGAATAGGGTGTGGTGTGTGTGTGTGTGTGTGTGTGTGTGTGTTATTCTAGCTGAATTCCTCAGCACTCTCTGGATTTACCAACCCTCTGCTGGAAACCTATGCCTTTTATCACATGCTTATCTTAGAAGACAAGCTGAGTGGTCTGCCTAAAAAGCCAACAATCACTCTTGGTTAGATCAGAGGTCCCCAGTCTTATTTGGCCAAATGTCCTCTTTCTAGGAAAGCAGATGAAACACACAAATACTTCATTTTTCCAGGTAGTTACATAGTTCCAGTGAACTATGAATGTGAACATCTATGAAAGTGTAGGTATGGAGTCTAGCCTGTCCATCAGGTCACAGGCTGATGGTGCCTTCTTATGGGCGTAGCCTTCTCATGAGGAGGGACCTGGGAACTCGTCTCTCCCCTCTCTTTCTCTGCCTTCACCTTCCTGCTGTCTGACCCTGGTTGCTGTGAGTCCTGCGATGCGGCCACCGCCATTGGACTCACCCACTCTGCACCCACTGCCCTGTGGTCTTCCTGCAGTCTGCATCATTGCCTCTGGTTGCATGAGTTGAAAGAGGGATTTATGGACTAGCATCGGACTTATAGGCTTGACCTGGACCAGGCTGGGATGTTTGCTTGGTGTGTGATTCCCTCTTCATATGAAGCTCTCTCTCTTACCACAGGTGAGTGTCACTGAATTTGTTTCTAGTCAACCTGGTCATTCCATCACCCCTTCTTTTTATTCAACGCCCTCCCCTTGTGCCCAAAGCTACTGCCACCCCACCCCCTGGATCATTCTAACACCAACACCCCCTCAGGAAGTGGGATCGTCCACTTTTTGAGCAACAATGAACTGGATTGGCGAAGCATTCCAAAAAAAATTTGGACTTAATAGTACACAGTGTCCGTGACCTAACAGTAGACCTAACAGTATGCAGATTGAAAACCTCTTTCCATTCAAATCTCTGACTCAGACCTGAATTCAAACTTTAACCCTGGGTGTGTGTAGATTTGGGGGCCCAACATCTTAGGGGGAGAATGTGAGTTTTCTCTGTCACCCTCCTTTTATGTGGTGAGTTGAATTCCCATTTACTTTTGCAAAATTCCGCAGTTCTTTGGGGGCCCCACATTTGCACAGGGGCCTCCTGTCAGACTCCTTACAATGCCCCACTAGTGAATGGCATCTGACCTCAGTTCAGGTGTGTTTCTCTGCACACGTATGCACACCCCAGACACAAGTTAGCAGGTGAGAGATTTGGAGACTAGCTCAGACTTCCTGTGAGGTCTCCATACAAAGCCAAATGGAATGAAAGAGAGGGGCATTTTTCTATGAACCTTCTGAAGCCCGCTCAGACACGTCTCTAATGGGCACTCTGGGAAAATGTGGGTGAGGAACGAACAGATGATTCCTCCCCCAAAATTTAAGAGAAAGAAGATCTATGGACTCCAAAGGGCAGCTTCAGGAAGGAGCCGGGTGAACAAAGGAAAGCAGCCACAGAGATAAGTGGTAGTGCGTGCCCCCTCATCCTGATAAGCAGGAATATTAAAAGCTATCAGAGAGAAAAGCCGTGTTCCCACCCGGGATGACAACCAGACTGGCAGCTGATTCATCAGCAGGCATGGAGACCTCCACACACAAGATGGAGTAGCCCCTTCCAAGCGAGGTAGGGAAAATCCATCTATGCTTCCTACCAAGACAAACAAGGCTCCGGAAGAAAATAAAACAGAAAATGAAACCGCGCGTACATGCTACTAGAACCTGCCACGGCCGACTCTTCGTCCACGAATGATGATCCACACGTGGACAGAGATGCAGGATGAGCAGGCTTGGGAGGGCCAGAGCACCCATGAATCTAGATATGGCTGACAGAGGATATTGGTATATGTGTATTTGCCTTTGCTGCAAACATATCCATAAAAATAAAGATAAAATGAAACAAAGAGATTAGTAAGGCCTGGGGTGGGGGCGTGGGGGGAACGATGCTTTCAAGAAGAAAAATATGCCCTAAGGGAACACCCAGAGCAGAAGAAAAATAAGAACGAGCTTACAAAATTGATGGCATGCTGAATGACAAACTAAATTAAATATTGACCTATGCAATACGGGCTGCTGTTTTTGTGTTTTTGAAGAAAATGAAATGGTGAGTAACCGTCCATGGGTGGCAGGGTGGTCCACGGGTGGTTAGAGCATGCTGTGGTCCAATGTCACATTGTGGGAGGGGGCGGGGAGAATAATTTAGGAACACCGCATGGTTCATTCCCAATAGCACAGTTCCTGGGCTTAGTGTACTTGTCTGTAGGCCCTAAACGCCTCTCCTAGCGACAAGCTCTGTGGTTTGAAACCACCGGCCACTGCTCATGAGAAATCTGAGACTCTCGACTCCAATTCAGAGGTTCCGTCTCAGAAGCCCACATGCCCTGTCCTGGAAGGTCACTGGGTGACGGAACGGGCTCGGGGGCCGGGAATTGAACATGTAGAGAAACATTTGTATCGTGCCCCACAGACTGAATGCATCTTAAGCAAGGCAGTGGACAAGCGCTCTCAACTTACCTTCCAAGAAGAATCGGCCAACTATCAGAATCACAGGTCTTGGTTTTTTAAAACAGCCACCAGGTGAGGCGGAGGGAGGTGCATCTCAGAAGCCACTGTCTCCAGGAAAGGCATTGCTCCATGCTGGCCCGGAGCGCGCAGAGAGGCATGACTCTCGGACATGGCTGCCGGGGTGCCTGTGATGTCTGCCACGTCATTGCTGCTGTCCGTGGCTGTCACGGTGACTACCGCTCATGACAATTCCACGCACAGCAAAGGTGGAGGGTGTCTGCTCCTGGGCCCCTGCCATGATGCTTGAGTGCCTCCCTACCTGGGGACCATCTTCAAGTGTTCTATCACAAGAGATCCTGCTGTGACCCAGAGTGTCTTCAGTGACTAACTTCTAGACATGTCTGCCCACCTGCCCTGCGGTCTATCTGCCAGGCGGCCCTGATGGGACGTATTTGAAATACCAACAGCCTGGATTCCAGCATCACAGCAACATGTGAGTACTGCAGGGCAACAAACCGACAGGTAGGTGAGGGGCCGACCTGGCCGTTAGCTGCCTTCGAGTTCATGCCACCTCACAAAAACTCCAGGGACCACCAAAGGAACACTGCCCAGCCCTGGGTCATCCTCACGGCAGTCATGTCAGAGCCCATTGTTGCAGCTGCCGTATCCATCCATCTCTCCTAGGGGTTCTGCTGACCTCTGCCTTGCCAGGCAGAAGGTCCTTTTTCCAGGGATGCTGTCTCCTGATAACAAACTAGTGGTGAGCAGGGAGAGTACCCAGGACCCCAAACGAACACGCAGACCTGCCTTGGAACAAGTACAGTGGGCATAGTCCTGAGAAACAAGGACGGTGAGACTCCGCTTAGTGTCCTTGGGACGTGTGGTCAGGAGAGACCAGTCCCTGGAGAGGGACATTCTGCTTGGTAAAGTTGCAAGAGAGAAAAACAGGGGAAGCCCCTTGATGTGACAGCCCCTGGCACAGTGGGGGCAAGCATGGCTTCGAACATAGGACTAGTTGGCCCCAGGTGGGGCAATGTTTCCTTCTGGTGTGCCCGGAGTCAGAGTCCACTTGAGGGCACCAAGCAACTACGCCTTTCTCCACTTGGGTTCTTCACCTCTGACCTTGCACCACCAAGACACACAGGAAGCACCCGCCCTGCAAATCCGCTTTCTACTTGGCTTTGAACGTCAAGTCTCCACCTCCCGTGGAGAGCAAGAGTTCATTGCAGAGCTCTGCCTTCAGTTTTATTATAAATTGAAGTCTGTACTTTTGTAACAAATGTATCTATTTATGTGTGTCATTGGCCCTGCTGCATGGCAAAAATAATGTTTATAAAACACCATGTCAGGAATTGTGCCGCTGCCTACAAAGCAATGGTTGTTAACAACTATAATAAGTGCAGGTGAGTGGAAGTGATATTTAAACATTTTACATCCTCATGTGATAGGTTCTTAGTTTTATATAGGCATTTTTTTCTGTTTTAGATACATTCTAGGAAATTGGTTGAGAGCTCTGGATTCAGCTGTAATGCACCATAAATTTTTTTTCCCTTTTCAAATAATGGGGAATAAACTCCTGGTTAGTACATTTACATGAAACGTCTGAGTCTTCATGAGTTCATGGACGACTGGCATGAAGAAAGAGGTGTCTAGGTTGAAAGATGTGGAATGGACCAGAAAAAGAAAGTGCAGTTAGATATGGAAAGGATTCAAAAGGTTCGTGGGGAAATGGGATTGAATTGTAATGGAATTTTTTCCCCACAAACCTTTTGAACCCCCTTTGTGTTTATGCTTTAAAAAGTAAAGAAAACCACAGAGATCATATTCGTATAAAACACAATCTCCAAACCAGTAGCGAAAATGAAATGTTTGACAGCACCACGAAGCCAATCAAAGGCAAGAAGGAATGAAGAGAAAAGCATGAAGAGCAGAAATAAACACATGCACATAGCAGATGGTAGCCATGCGCCAGACTTTGACTTCCATACCTGGGACACACCGTCGAGAGAGACCCGTCCTTGGGGAAGAGCACGGTGCTTGGTAAAGTGGAGGGGCAGTGCAAAGAGGGAGGCCCTCAATAGAATGGATGGACACAGTGGCCGATTCAGTGGGGTCGGCACAGGAACTCTTGGGAGGATAAGGCAGGACCCTGTCGTGTCTTGTTCTGTTGGGCAGTGGGTCCCTGTGGGTTGGCGCTGACTCTTGAGCACCCAACAACAACATGCATTAAAACGTGTCACCGATCACAATAAATTCAAGTGGATTAAGATTCTGGAGTAAAATCACCCCCAAATAATCACATTGGATGTTTCAAAAGCTGGTCAATGTGTGGTGTAGTGGATTATGCATTCGGGCGGCTAATCACAAGGTCTGTGGTTTGAATCCACCAGTCTCTGCAAGGGCTAGAGGTGAGGCTTTCTGCTCTCATAAAGATCTACAGCGCAGAAAGGGCTGGGGATTGGTCAGACTCTTGGAGAACATAATTTAAGGCAAAATATTGTTGTTGGTGTTGTCATTGCTGTTGCCGTCAAGTTAGTTTCAACTTATAGCAGCCCTTTGTATAGCAGAAAACCACTGTCCTGTCTTGTGCCATCCTTACCACTGGTCTGTGTGAAATCATTGCTGCAGCCGCTGTGTGGATCCATCTCCTTGAGGGACTTCCTCTCTCTCACTGCCTTTCCACTTGGCCAAACATAGTAAATCAAAAGCAATAATAATCACGGACTTGTAAGAGAACTTCCAAAATCCACAATTACTATGAGAAATTATTTTTAATCTATAAGAGAATAATAGAACAAATTACATCTTTAAAGTGCTACTGATTTTACATGTATGCTGAAAATCAGAGAAACTAGGATAGCCAAATTGGATGGAAGAAGAGAAAAACAGACAACCAACTTGAACAGCTCACCCTGACTTTGAGACTTATTATACAGCTACAGTCATCAAAATAGTGCGGGATTTGCAAAAAGGTAGTCACGGATCAATGGAACTGAATATTGTCCTGAACCAGATCCACACAAAGATGATAAATTGGTTTTTGACAAAAGTCCAAAGTAATTCAATAGAGAATGGGGCTGTCTTTTCAACAACTGAACATGCATAGATGAGAGAAAGGGCCAGGATGCTCGGTGGTTTGGTCGTTAAGCTTTAGTAATCCCCCACGATGTGGCCTAGCATCATATGATAGAACGAGGGGAGGGCACAATTCTCTTACTCAAGTCATGGGCCTCATGCAGATTTTTAAAAGGAAATTTCCTTGGGGCATGGCCTGTTTCCAATAAAAGTAGACACAGTGGGAAAGCTTGCACTTTGCTGGGTCAAGATCCTGCTTCTGCCTCATCAACCTCCTGTTCATTGCACGGGACCCGACAGACTCTCACAGACTGCCAACCCCGAAAGTCTTCAGCAGCCTACCAGCAGAAGCGTTAGCACTGGATGCATCCACCCCTGAGAGCCATCAGTATGGAGTCTCCCTGCAGATCTAGGGGTCATCAGCCCCAACAGCTGCACAAGTCAGAAGAATCACCCAGCTCCCTGGACCTCTGGCCCTTGGCTTCAGACTTGCCTGGACTTGGCCTGTCCTGCCTCTACAACATTGTGTGCCATTTACGTGCTATAAATGTCTCTCTATGTGTGCACGTGTGTCATTGATTTTGCTTCTCCAGAGAACCTAATCTAAGACTGACTACAGAAATACAAAGTAAGATACCAGCAATACCCGCATAGTACTATAGAATACTTCATTACTGGCGAGGTTTTTCACAGGAATTCTAGAACAGTTGAATGTAAGGAAATGTATCATTGTAATATACAAAAGTAACAGAATGAAAGAGAACTCATATAATCACCTAAATCAATACAAAATTGGCATTTGATAAAATTCAATGCCCATTCAGTATAAAAATGCTTAGCAGAGAATAGAAGAAACAGCTTTTACCTTGGTCAAAACTGTCTATCAGAAGCCATTTCAATAAAATCATCCACTAGACAAAGATGCTGCTTCTCATTCTTCCTATTCTTGTAGAGGTCCAGGAACAGTGCGGGGGTTGGCCGGGGGGTGGGTTGAGGGGCAGTGGTGGGGAGGAAAAGATCTGAACTCTAAAAATGAGGAAGGAAGAGGCAAAGATCTTCATAAATTTCAGAACCATACAGTTTTCATTTAATATGACAGATTTATTAAGGTGTAATCCATATGCCATAGAATTCACATTGGCAAGGCGTGCAAGCTAATGATTTTTAGCATGCTACAGGGAACTCTGGCCCCTGGTGCCTGAGTAAGTGCTCAGCTACTAACCAAAATGGAGGTGGTTCAAATCGGCCCTCTGCTGTGTGGAGCCCTTCTGCTTTCATCAAGAGCCCAGCTCGGGAGCCCCCTGGAAGCAAGGCTACCCTGTCCTTTTGGATCTTCGTGGGTCAGAATTGCCTCCATGACAGACACAACAGCAAAGATGTCCACCACGGTCCATTCCAGAGCATTTTCCTCAAGGCAAAAAGAAGCTCCAAACTCATCCTCACCTCTTAGCCCTGCATTCTAGGTCAACACCATTGTACAGTCTATGTCGACGAAGGTGCCTACTCTGGGCATGTCATTAACATTGAAGCACACAATGCGTATCCAATAGTGAATTGTTGTTGTTGTTGTTGCTGCTGTTTGCTCAATATAACATTTTCAATATTTGTGCAATGAGAAGCATATGTCAGAACTGTATGCTCTCTCATGTGTGTGTGAAATAATATCCCACGGTACGTAGACCCATCAAACAAGGACCCATTGCAGGAGTACTGCCGCATGAGATATCTTTAAGGTGCTCAAAAGCAAGGGTGCTCTTTTGAGGACTGCAGTGCCCCTGACCCAAGTCACCCCATTTTCAATCCTCAGATAGACACGTGAAAATTGGCCATTGGAAAAAGGCAGCCTGGGAAGAATTCGATGCATTTGAATGACGGTGCTGGTGAGGAAGACGGACAGTAGCAAGCACATACAAGAAGTAAGTCTCGGGTGCCCCTTACCGGGAAGGATGGCGAGACTTCATCTCACCTGCTTGGGACGTGATGTCAGGAGAGACCAGTCCCCAGGGAAGGACATCATGCTTGGGAAATCGCGGGGCAGAGAAAGATACGAAGGCCTCAGTGTAATGGATTGACACCGTGGCTGCAGCCATGGGCTCAGGCACAGGAGCGCCGCCAGAGAGTCGGTGGTTGGTTTGGGCACTGCGGGTCGGAGTTGATGCAATGGCGCCTTATGAACGCAGCAGTGGGTCGGTAGGAGTCCTGGTGGCATGGCAGGGTATGTGTTGCGTGGCCTACTGCAAGGTAAGTAGCTGGAAACCACCAGCCAGGTGGCGAGAGAAGGATGGGGCTCTGGGGGCCTGTACAAAGCTACAGTCTTGGAGGTCCACAGGAGCATGTCTATTCTGCCCTGTGGGGTTGCCATGGTGACAGTCCACCCTGTGACGGGGAGTGTGGGAGTCTGGATGTCTGGGAGTGGCCGAGAAGGGGTGACTCGCAGTTACATCGACGTCTTTGACAGCCAACAATGCTGAGCATCTTCTTGTGTGCTTGTTGATGATTTATGTATCTTCACTGGGGAGATATTTCTTCAAACACTTGGGCCATATTTTAATTAGGTCATTTGGCCTTTTGAGCTGCAAGAGGCCTTCTGATATCCTAACACACATCTCTTATGAGATGTGTAGTTGCAAATATTGCCTTTCGTTATGTGAGTTAACTTGCATTTTTCTTTCTTTGGTTTCAACACAGCACAGAAAATCTTCATTTTAATGACGTCTAATTAGTCTCTTGCCTTTTGTGTTCTTAATGTAAGAAGCCATTGCCTAAACCAGCATCATGGAGATTCGTGTACATGCTTTCTTCTAAAAATTCAGTGGTACAAGCCTTTTCCATTAGGGCTTTGATCCATTTGACATTGATATGGGGTGAGATTCCTTTTCATATGAATACCCATTAGTACCAGCGTCATTTGTTCATTTCCATTGAATCATCGTCTTCACATCTTTGTCAAAAGCCACTTGACCATTCAAACCATTGTATTGTATCGTATGTGAATGACATTGATGAGATTGCTAAAATAAGCAAAATGCCATCATCATTAAAAAAAAAAAAAACACCACTTGACCATAGAGGGAAAGGTCCATTTGCACATACTCAAAGCTCTTCCATTGATTGGCATGTCTGCATGTATGTCAGTACTCGCTATCTTTATGGTTGTAGTTCCATAGTAAGTGTGAAATAAAAATGCTGTGCCATATTCTTCAAAACAGAGAAAACAGACAATATGCCTTGCTGTCGAACTTAGGAAGAAGCATTCTATCTTTCACTACTAAGTACATTGTATGTTCATTCTGGTGGGGGTTGTTTGGTTGGTTGGTTTTTGTAGACTGTCTTTGTTAGGCTGAAGAATCCCTCTCCTTATCCCAGATTGTTGAATGTCAACACATCTTGTCAAGGAACTTTCCTCTCTTTCGCTGCCCTCTGCCAAGCATGATATCCTTCTCCTGGGACTGGTTTCTCCTGACAACATGTCCTAAGTGTGTCAGAAGAAGACTCACCCTCCTTGCCTTGAAGGAGCATTCTGGTTGCACGTCTTCTGAGATTTATCTGTTTGTTCTTCTGGCAGACCATGGTCCTTTCCATATTCTTCACCAACTCTAGCCACAATTTAAAAGCCCCGATTCTTCTTCAAGCTTCCTTAATCAATGTACAGCCTTCATATGCACATGAAATGAAAGAGAGTAGAGAAGGCAAATAGTGAAAAGATGTCCCGTGTGAGTAGGATATGCAGAGTAATATAAGATTCAAGGCAATTGGTATCAAAATTTCAACCGCCTTCTTTCCAGAAATAGGAATTGCAATTCTCAGCATTTTTTATAGAATGGAAAGAGGCCCCAGGGAGTTAAAACAGTGGTGAAAGAGGACTCATATTTTTTTAATTTTTAAAGATTATTGAGCAACTAAAGCAGAAGCCTTTTTGGCCACGTGGATGATGCATTGAGTTGCTAACTACAAAGTCAGCAATGCAAAACCACCAGCCCCTTCATGGGATTAATATGAGGCTTTCTGCTCTTGTCAAGACTACAGACTCATGCAGGGTAATAAGTTATTTAATGTGTCTTCTTGCCAAAGTGTGGGCTTTCATCACATAACCTTTCCCTGCATGGGTCTGGTAAGAAGATGGGGGAAGAAGCTGGTAGGATACACCTGGGAATCATTGTGAAAGAGATTTCCTGGAGTGTCATTGTTCAGTGCTTAAAATGAGCCCTCTTAGAGGCAAGAGGAGTGAATCCCACTCCCAGCAAGAGTCAGAAGTGGAGCACATCCTCTGGACCTGAGGTCCCTGTGCAGTGAACTTCACCGTTCCAGAGAACAGCTATGCCCTTAGAGAAGAATCAGCAAAACCAGAAGCCCAAACATGAAACAGAGTGATCGACTTCTAAACCCACAGAGCAAGTAAATTGGAGTGCTGGTGTACAGGAGGCTGGGTTGTGGAGAGGACACCTCTGAGCCTTGGAAGTAGAGCTGACTTCCACGAGGCTGAGGCTTACCGAAGGGGGGTGTCTCTGGGCACTTACTTCCTTAATACACCCTTTTATCATGAAGTTAGTCTGTGAGTTCTTTGTAGTCCTGATAATGTATATTAGGAGCTAGAGAGGTCAACTAGATAATAAGACTAAGTCTAAGGACAAGGAAATGCAAATGGGCAGTGCGACTTTGTCTTGTAGGGCCACGATGAGTTGAAATGGAATTGATAGCAGTGAGTACAGCGACAGTGAAAACAACTGCTAGGACAATAGACACATAAACAAATGGAATAAAATTGAGAGTCCAGAAATAAACCCATACATCTATAGTCCACTGAATATTGACAAGGGCAATGAGTCCATTGATGGAAAATACTATCCTCTTCGATCAGTGGTGCTGTGGATATTGGATTTCCACCTGCAGAAAAAAGCAAAGCTGCATCCATGGCAAACACCCTGCAGAGAAATGAGCACCAGTGGACAAAGGACCACAAGGTGTAAACTAAAACCATAGCATCCTTAGGAGATCACGCGGCGGCAGCACTGTCAGTCCAACCTTTCAAGAATGGATTATCCTAGGTAATAGCAAAAGCACCCAGAGCTAATAATCACAACAGCAAAATGGAGCCTCATAAAATGTTGAAGCTTTTGTTCATCAAGAGACTTTTCAGAAAGAGTGAAAAGGTAAGAGTATCCACAGGTAAAATCTGTTCAGAAACCATGTCTTCATCAAAAATCGAATAGAAAAAAATATATCAAGCCTCCAGATTTTGACAACACCAAGACAAATAACCCAATCATGACACAGACAAAGAGCTTGACTAGACAAAGGACTTGAATAGTCCTCTCCACTAAAGAGGGCCAAGCACCAGCAATGATAATCTGCATATGTGGGCTTCAGAGGCATGCAAAATGAGACACGATTCCATTCTCACCGGGAGGGCTGAGATGAACAAAATCAATATTGTCGGTGATGATGTGGAGAAATTGGCATCCTTCCCTATTGGTGGAAATACAAAATGGAATCACCTTTTTAGAAGATTGAGTGGTAGTTTCTTTTAAAGTTGGGGAGGGGCAGGTGGGGAATGATCAGAAAGCCCCGAAATTCCACTTCTAAGTACACTCACAAAGAAGCTTGAAAGGCAAGACTCCCACAGAGGCTGGCACGCCCGCCGAGGCTCACAGCAGTGCTATTCACATGAGACAAAGGATGAGAACAGCCTACCTGTCCACGGACAGATGAATGGATCGACAGTAGGTGGTACACACAGCCAGCGGAATGAGAAAGGAAGTCATGGCAAGTGCTACCATAGGATGGGGCTGTAAGACATAAGGCTGAGTGAACAGACCAGAAGAGACAGATGCACAGAGGACAAAGCTAGCCGGAGGGTGGCTACCAGGGTGAGGAGGACTGGATGGGTGAATGGGGTAATGGAAATATTGAGTTGATTAAAAGTAGGGTCGCATGGCCAATTCTTGTAATGACTGCCCCTATTCTGTACATCTGTAAGAACTTGAATTGAAGGGAAAACTTGTGATAGATCTATTGACATGAACAAACAAAATTGGAGGAGTTGTTGAGGCTACTTATGTATAGTCACATATCTCATGGGAGTTGGTTCCTTAAATTGAAGGTTGGGACCATGGTTTCATGGACCATCCCAGTTAATGGACCTAAAAACATGTTCGGTGTTTCTCTTCTACTCCCAATTTTTATATATAGTCCCTGAGGTCATTCGTATAAGCTTACAAGTGGCCATCCAAGGCACAACCATTGGTCTTCACTCACCTGGAACAATAGAGGATGAAAGAAAATCAGGAGTAGAAAGAAGGAGGGGGAAATGGAATACAAGGCCAGTTGGCTCCATGAATCACGGCCTTCTCTACATGGAAATCAGAAAAACTGGACAGTGCTGCTATTACTGGACATTCTGATCAAGATTCTATAGAAAAATTCTGACCAAAGGTGTGATGTGTATTAGTCCGGATAGGCTAGAGAAACAAATTAATAAGCATTCAAATACATATTTATATAAGGGAGAGATTTATATACAAGAGGGATGAAACATTGAGAAAGCATCCCAACCCAGTCCAGTCCAATGTCCTAAGTCTGATATTAACCCATATGTCTGATACCAGTCTATAAAGTCTTCTTCAGATTCATGAGGCACATGTAATAACATCAAATGCAGGACAGTCACAGGTCAGTTGGTAAGAAAGTCTTTGGATCCAGTGGCATCCCAGCATTGGCAGGAGTCTCTACATGACTTTTCTGGCTTCAGAGGTCTGCTTCCATCAGGATAATCCCATGTGGCTTCTCCTCCAGGATGTCTCACAGGGAGTTAGCCTTGTGTCTTGTCAGCAGAGCATCTCCAAGGGACTGAGTTGTGAGTAGCTCACCTTGAAGGGGGAAATACAGCCAGATCTCCCAGAATTCTCAGGAGAAAGCCATGCTCATACAGAGGTCTGATTGGCTATCTCCAGATTGACACACTAGACTCCATCCCTACACTCTTATTCCTCAAATTGATATCAGATGAGGTGACTGCCACAGGGGAAGGGTCAAATAAAAATTTTAAATCTCCTGGACTCCAGACTTTCTGAAGCTATTGCTTAAGCATCAACCCAAAGTATCCTCTGAAGTCTTCTTAAAAGCAAACAATAGTTTAGTTTACCTGGCTCATTCTGCATTGAGCATTATACTCTTTTAAGAACCATCTATATTAAGTCAAGTCAACAACAGTACCTTGAAATATTAGATAAGAATCTTAGGATCAGTGGGTTTATGTCCACGATGGAAGGACAACTCAGGGGCTGAGCCCTGGTGGCGTAGTGGTTGTGTGCGGGACTGTAGCCCAAAGGGCTGATGGTTCAAATCCAGTAGCAGCTCTCCAAGAGCAAGGCTGGGCTTCCTACTCCCACCAGGGCAGTGCTTCCACACACACACACACACACACACAAGGACAACTCAGGAAATAAGGCTGTGTACAGCTGCGCCAACCAAGGAAGAGGTGAGAGCATAAATGGAAATGCATGTGTAGAATATATATATGAAAAGGGGAATGTAGAAACTACTGAATTGAGGTGGGTTTTCCTGTGTCTATTCTCAACAAGAACAGCAACATTACATTAAAAGTAAAAGAACAGGCAGAGCACGTAGGCAGAAGAAGAAGGAACAGAAGGCATGTGTAACATCATGAACTGATTGCACATTCAAGGTAAAATACTATAATGTTCTGCAAGCAGCAGTCAAGAGATCAAACGAGGCGCTGCGTTGGGCAAATCTGCTGCACAGGCCTCTTTCAAGTGCAGAGAAGCAAAGATGTTACTTTGAGGACTAAGGAGCGCCTGACCCAAGCCCTGGTATTTTCAGTCCCCTCATCTGCATGTGAAAGTTGGACATCGCATAAAGAAGATCAAAGAGGGATCAACGCATCTGAATTGCGGTGCTGGTGAAGAACAGGGCAAGTTCCATAGACTGCCAGAAGAACAAACAAATCTGCCTTGGAAAAAGGCCCGCCAGCAGGTCGTGCTTAGAAGCAAGGACAGGGAGACTTGATCGCACGGACTCTGGCTATCTTGTTGGGAGAGAGGAGTCCCTGGAGGAGGGCGTGGTGCTTGGTGAAGTCAAGAGACAGTCAAACAGAGAAGACCCTTGACGAGATGGACTGACACTGTGGCTGCAGCAGGGGGCTCAGCCCGATATAACAACTGTGGGGAGGGCCCAGGACCTGGTAGGACTTGGCTCTGTTGCACCTGGGATCGCTATGCGCTGGAACTGACTCAAATGCACAGTACATCCAACCCGCATGAAAGGCAGTCAGAGACGGAGAAGTCTGCCTGGATCCGTTGACCTGAAGCAGAAGCGTCTGAAGCCCATAACTGGTTGTTGTTGTTTTGTTGTTGTCAGGTGCCCTTGGGTCAGCCCTAACTCTTGGATAAGGTGTGCAGCAAAACAAAATGCTGCCTGATCCTGTGAAAGCCTCACAATGTTGGAGCCCATGGTTGCAGCTACTGGGTCGGTCCAGTAACTGGTGGAAACAGACTCCTACATGGTCATTGGGATGAATTTCCAGAGGCTGAAATTGGACAAGCTTGAGATTTCTCATAGACCTGAGGCACCGGTCTCTGAGGGAGGAACACATGAAGGAAGATGAAATACACTCTGCTAAATGAAAGAAGCCAGTCTAAAACCACTGCGTGATCCCAGCAAGCTAGGATGGAGAAGGCCAGCCTGCAGAGACGGTAAAAGGATAGGGATTACCAGGACCTCTGAAGGGGTGGGGGGAGGCATGGGATGGGTGAATAGATAGCAGTTTCGAAGATGGCTTAATGAGTCAGGAAGGTCAGAGGATGAATGGGTTTGACTTACGGTGTTGGCCAAGAACATTGACTCATTGATGGCATGTATGCCATCAGGAGGGACCGGTCCCTGGAGAAACATCGTGTTTGGTAAAGCAGTTGCTGCTATTGTGAGGTGCGTTGCCTCGAACCCCTAGCCACTCTCTGCGCCACAGAATAAACACGCTGCACAGTCCTGTGACATCCCCACCATCGTTCCTGCTCACTGATGCAGCCACTGTGTCTACCCACCTTGTGAAGGGCCTTCCTCTTTTACACCTCCCCTCCACTTTACAAAACATGATGTCCTTCTACAGGGGCCGGTCTCTCCTGACAGTATGTGCAAATTACGCAGGACAAAGTCTTGCCATTCTTGCCTCTAAGGATCAGTCTAGCCTTACTTCTTTCAATGCAGATGGGTTTGTCCTTTGAACAGTCCGTGGTACTTTCCATATTCTTCTCCAGCACCACAATTCAAGTTAATCAATTCTTCTTCCATTAACTAGTTCAAGTTAATCAACTCAGTCTTCCACAGTCAATATCCAATGTTCACATGTTAATGAGGTAATGATGAATGCCATGGCATGGATCAAAGGAACATCCTTGTTCTCCAATATTCTAAAGCGGTCTCATGCAGCAGATTTACCTACTGCAATAAGCCTTTTGGTTTCTCAACTGCTACTTCCCTGAGCAATGACTCTGGATTCAAACAAGACAAAATCCTTGACTTGAACTTTTTCTCCATTTATCGTGATGTCATCTATTGGTCCAGTTGTGAAATCTTTGTTCTTCCTTGTAATCCATACTGAAGTCTACAATCCTTGATCTTGATCAAGTGCTTCAAGTCCTCCTTACTTTTATTCAGCAAGCAAGGTTGTATCACCTGTATACCATAGGATGTTCATAAGCCTTCCTCCCATCCCAATGTGACACTCTTCATTGAATGCATCTTCCCTGTTGATTTCCTCAGTATACAGACTGAATAAGTAAGGTGATGGGATACAACCCTGACACACATCTTCCCTGATTTTAGACCATGCAGTATGCCCTTGTTCTGCTGGTACAACTGCCTCTTGATCGGAGGACAAGTTCCCCATGAGCACAACGAAATGTTCTGGAATTCCCATTCTTCTCCGTGTTATCAAGGAAAGATATGTTTCATAAACAGAAGCCATTTTTTTAAAATCCCATTGTAGGCAACTGGACATCCCCTTACAGAAGGGTCTCAGGGAGTAGATGAACCAGTCAGGCTGCAGTGTAGCAATGATGAAACATACAACATTCCTCTAGCTCTTAAATGCTTCCTTCCTCCCACCTCCCCACCCCACTATCATGATCCCAATTCTACCTTACAAATCTGGCTGGACTGGAGGATGTACACTGGTACAGAGAGGAACTGGAAATACAGGGAAACCAGAACAGAGGAATCCTCAGCATCAGCAGTGAGAGGGCCAAAACTAGAAGGGTGGAGCGAAGATGAGGTAGAAAAGGGGAACAGATTACAAAGATCTACATATAACCTCCTCCCAAGGGGAGGGACAATGGAGAAGTGAGTGAAGGGAAACGTTGGATGGTGTCAGATATGACAAGGTAAAAATCATGTATAAATTATCAAGGGTTCATAGGGTCGGGGGAGCAGGGGAGGAGGGGACAAATGAGGAGCAGATGCCAAGGGCTCAAGCAGAAAGTAAATGTTTTGAGAATGATGGGGGAAACAAATGTACAAAGGCGCTTGACACAATAGATGTTTGTATGGGTTGTGATAAGAGTTGTACGAGCCCCCAATAAGATGATTGAATAATTTAAAAAGCCACCCATGGTAAAGTTGAAAAGCAGCAAAAAAGAAGATCCTCAAAAAGATGGATGGACACAGTGGCTACAAGAATGGGCTCAAGCACAGGAACCATTGAGAGGATGGTGCCAGGCCAGGCGGTGTTTCCTTCTAGTTGCACATCAAGTTGCTCTGAGTATAGACAGACTCCAGACACAACAGCAGTCACTCTGCACGAAGCTGTAATAGTTGATACCAAACTGTAGCAGATATAAAAAAAAACCTGATTTGTACAATACAGTGAGCGGTAACGCAAACAATGGCCTTTACTTCATCATGATGTATAAATTGTAGCCAAGACATTCCATAAATGCAAGATGGTAATAAAGGAGGATATTGTGAGTTCGCAGAGGGTGGTGTATGAGAGCTCTGTACTGTGGGTTCAATTTTTTTCTATAAATTTATACATTTCATAAAAAGAAACCTACTGATTTTTACAAGGATATGTATTCTAATATATATGTGTATGTGTTTCCAATGTAAATATATTCTAGTGGCACTCCTTTGAGACTCACCCTAATGGTCCCAAAGAATTGTCACTAGATTCCCAGTGCGTGCAGGCATGGTTTTATCCAAATCAAACTCTGCCATGGAGTGGAAGCAAACTCATAGCCACCCTACATGCCATGGTAGAACGGCCCCTGTGAGTGCCCCAGCTTGTAGCTCTTCAGGGTGAGAGTGAACCCTGTCTTTCTACCTCAGAGCCACTGGTGGTATAATCACTGACCTTGCAATTCACAGCCCAATGCATAAGCAGTAGGCAGCCAGGTCTCCCTATCCAAACAAAGCAAGTTGAACTAGATCTGAGATCAATGGGCAACTACAGTCCAGTTCTCTCCCTGGTTTTAGCCACTTTAAGGGGTCCTTTGAATCTGGTCCACTCCAAACAATGGCTCTAAAGGGGCCTGGCGGCACCAATTCAACTCAAAGCAGAGAAGTTGGCTCAGAAGGTTCTGTTGATTGGGGGGAGGGGTGGAAAGGGGAAATCCAAAGAGAATGAAGTAAATGGCAATGGAAGCAGACACGCCTGGCCTCCTCTGGTTTCCCTAGTGGCACGAGGCAGGACTCGGACAAACTCTATCCTCCGTACCCGTGCTGACACCAACTGTTTCTTGCACTTGATATTTGCGATGGGTTCCATAAGTCTTTGCAGACAATACTCACGGTTAAGGGGGGCTATTCAGGAAGTCAATAAGGACCACAAGTCATGATCAGTAAAGAGGAAGCATAAAGGCATGGATATTCTCAACTTGCAGCCAAATGTCCCTCTGAGTCTCAGTCTGTCTGCACATGGTTCCTCGGCCTTTGCCACCATGGGCCAGGAGGCCAGCCTTCCTGTCACTCTGCCCCACAGTTTCCATAGTGTGTTAGACAGGGTTCTCTAAAGAAACAAAACAAGACCCTTATGATTATATACACATATACACACACACATACACATATACATATGGATAGCTATCTACCGAGTGAAGGAATATAATAGCTAATTAGCCAACAAATCAGTACAAAGGGCTCAGTTCAATTCACTTCCATGGAACAGTCAATACACTAGAAGTTCTTCAAGTCCCAAGGGCTGCTGGGTGCAAGGTCAAGGAAGCAGACAGCTGAGTATTCCTTAAGGCAATGAAGGCAGTCCAGCCAAAGGCAGCAGAGAGCAGGGCAGGTCACCAACAGTCAGTAGCTCAGGATCTTAGAGAAGCAGGTCCGAATGTGATTTCAAACTCTGACAGGATCTGACAGCCTCAAGCTCAGGCAATGTACATACCAGCAGTGTGGCCTCAAAAGAACTTCAAGCTCTAGCACAGTGGTTCGCAACCTTCCTAACGCCACAACCTTTTAATTCACGTCCTCATGTTGTGGTGACCCCAAAACATAAAATAATTTTCGTTGCTGCTTCATAGCTGTAATTTCCCTACTTATGAATCGCAGTGTAGAGATCTGATATGCGCGATGTATTCTCATTGTTACAATTTGAACATAATTAAAGCATAGTGATTAATCACAAAGCAACATGCAATTGTATCCTGTGAAGCATTTATTTCTAATGACAAATCGATGAAATTTTGTCTTGAAGCCTGGGGTAGCATGGGTAACAAGCTTCACGCTGTGTACACATATGTGGGTGTATCTGCATGTAGATGGACCCACCTCGAGATAGATAGAGAAGCAGTGTCTCAGTTCCTAAGACCATCTGAAATATATGCTTTCCAATGGTCTTAGGTGACCCCTGTGAAAGGGCCATTCAACCACCAAAGGGGTTGAGACCCACAGGTTGAGATCTGCTGCTTTAGCAACATGATCCCAAGGTTGGCTGTCCCACAGGTAATGTAGCTCACAAGTTGAGGCAGAGAACGAGCTAGAGCAGCAGCAGGCTGGTCCAATCACCAGAGAATGAGGCTGGGGCTTGCTGAGCCATTTATCTTTTTGCCCTCCAAACTGTGACCTTATAAATTCCACATGTACCTATTGGCAAGGTTGGCACAATAAACCTACCTATCACACATAGTCTAGGGATAGATGGTCTTGGTGCTGCTCTTCTGAGTCTTCATGCCATGGTCCCTGAAGAATTGGGTCTCGGAGGCCCCCGCCACTTCAGACAGATCTTGAATGTCCTTTTCTAAGGCTTCTGGTCTGGTTTCTCTCTTCACTCCCACTGCTTCAAAGACTGGTTCATCTTTAGAGACAGGAGGGTGGTCATGAAAGCTGACCGGTCCCCTCTATCACTATTTCACACATGGTTTAAATCGTCCCACTCAATCGTTTCTGGGGAGTTACAAAGACTTGGGTAGAAGAGTCATACTACGAAATTTCACTCCATCACCACGGCAACCTTCATGAATTCCCTGGAAGGGCACACACGGGAGGATCACAGGAGCTTGTTAGTGTTATAGTGAGTTGTGTTAGGTTGGCTTTTCTAGAGAAGCAAAGCCAGTGATGCTATAGAGATCTGAACTTAGTGTTTAAATTGTGACGCTGGAAAAGAATATGGAAAGTACCATGGATCGCTAAAAGGACAAACCGATCTGTAGTAGAAGAAGTAAGGCCAGAGCGGCTCATCCTTAATGAGGGTGCAAAGCACCTCCCCATGAAGGTCAAAGACTCCAGACTTCAGTGTGGATGACAACTCAACATGAAGCAGAGAAAATCCCTTACATCTGGACTAGTGGACCGCATCAAGCTCAACTGAAAAAGGATGGAAGTTAAGGATTTAATTGTACGTAGATCCGTAATCAATGTCCACGAAACATATTATTGTCAGGGGCCCTTGAGTCAACTCTGACCCATAGTGACCCCTAAGCCCAACAGAAGGAAGCACTGCATGGCTCTGCACCATGCTCAAAATTGTTCCTACGCCTGAGTGCATTGACGCAGCCACTGTGTCCATCCATCTCATTGAGGACTTCCTCCTTTTCACCACCTTTCCATTTCACCAAATGTGAGGTCTTTCCCCAGGCACCAGTTTCCTCTGACAATATGTCCAAAGTAAGTAAGATGAAGTCTTACCATCATTGCCTCTGAAGGCCACTCTGGCTTTACTGTTGATGATGACTTGATGAGTCTTCCTGTCATTCCAATGGCATGTTCTACTTCACATTGTCCAGTTACTCAGAGTCTTTGCTCAGCCTGAAGGTTGAACAAGTATGGTGATCAGATACTACCCAAAGGCTTATTTGAAAGAACTTTTTTTTAATGGATAACTGCATTGGTGAGAAAAAAAAGGCCAGGAAAGTTCCTCCGAAGTTTGTGTTTTGTTTGCTTGGTTTTTCCCTGTTTACAACCAGAGCACCTGCTCATTCTTTCGTTCTCCCAGGTTAGCAACTGTTATCACATGAAAATCTCATTGGGAAATCTTTCTTCAGACACTCTATACTCCTGATGTCAGTCCTGCAGACTTTTTATTTCTGAAACTCAAAGAACAATAAAAACAAATAATAAAGTGATTTGCATTCCTCCGGGGCATCAAAGCTGCTGTCTTGACGTGGTGCAAATCAAAGAGCTCAGGATTCTTCCAGGGAAGGGTTAACCATAAAGATCATAGTCGGTGCCATTGAGCTCTCTCTGGCTCACCGTTACCTTCATGAGACGTCCCAGATTCAGAACTCTCTAAGGGGACAGATAGTCTCATCGTTCTCCTGCAGAGCAATTAGTAGGTTTGAACCACTGCCCTTGTGACCAACAGTCCAATGCTTACATAGCTGTGCCACCAGGGGAAGGACAGACTGGCTGATTTTGGAAATGCCCAGACTTAAGACGGAAAACATGCCAGCAAGCAATAGCTTTGTGCTTGATATTTGTTCATTTCATAACCAAAAAACTCAAACACACTGTCACTGAATAAAGTTGCTCATTATTTTGTGGCAATACCTTATGACCAACCCCCATATGTAAAAGAAGTGTCAAGACTTGATCAGATTTGGAGTTCCAGTATGTGATCAAGAGACAAAGTCAGGCTGTCATTTCTCCCAAGTCAATCTTGGCCTTCAACACAGTTCCAATCAAAATCCCAACAGGGTGCTTGGTGGGATCTGATAAGCTCATTCTAAAATTCATTTAGAAGAGCAAAGGCCCAGAACAAAGAAAATATTTGAGTGGAAAACAAGGTAGAAGGCTTTACTCACCAGAGGGCAAGAGCAGTTAGGGAAGTGTGGTGCGGTAGTTACATAATCTGGGATCAGTTTGCAACTATTAAGAGTGAACGGGTGGCGTTCGCTCAGGTCCCAGCTTGATGATCTCATTTGAAAGTCCAAGGGAGATAAATAGCTCACAGTAGGCCAGACCCACACAGACTCTCCATTTTGCCTTCCTGTTGGCAAAACATCTAGCTATAATGATGGCAGCCAGGGCCCTGGAGCTGGAGGGGCCACGTGGAAACCCCTACCAGCACAGAGATGCTTTCCCTGCCACTGGACCCACAAGAATTTCCACCCAGTGACCTGTGATCTTCCTGCATCCGTCATTATTATAGGGCTGCATGAGCCTGAAGAAGAATTCATAGACTGGTATTGGACATCTGGGCTCGTATTAGACTTATGGACTTGATCTGAACTGGACTTGGATGTTTTCTTAATAGGTAATTACCGTTTGATATAAAACTCTATCTTCTACACGTCCTCCTTGATTTGTTCCTCTAGTCTACCCAGGATAACACATGTGGGCCTAGCATAAACTAAAAAGAAAAACCAGAAAGGAAGAAACCAATCTCACTGCCATGAATGCTGACTCACAGAGACCCTGTGGCACTGGAGAGAACTACCTCTGTGGGTTTCCAAGACAACAGCTGTTTGCAGGAGAAGCAAGTCCAGTTGAAAGTCTGGAACTGTGTCCAGGGCACAAAGGCTGAGCCACATATCAATCGACTCTGAAGCACACTGCCATCAAGTCTACTCAAACTCAGAGACACACCCCTCCACCCCCCAGAAACAAAGTGGAAAGCCTCATCTTTCTCCCTAGGAGCTAGTTGTGGGTTTGAATTGTAGATCACGTGGCTAACAACTCAATGGATAACCCCCTACACCACCAGAGCACCTCCTGCATACTAAAAGCCTCACTCTTTATGGAGGGAGGCTAAAAGCCAGAACAAGGGGCCTCTAGCCTATGCCCCTGCCCCAAAACAACTAGATGACAGCGAACCACTTGAGAGTGGGTCATGGGGCTCCTACACTCTTGGTACAACAGAAAGAAATGCCACCCTTCTCCAGAGAAAGTAACCAGGCCTAAAGCTGAGAATTATTTTTTCAATTTTTCATATGCAATGCCCAACAGTCGATCGATACCAGCCAAGCACACAGCAAGGCAAAACCAATAGCAGCAGGGGAAAAAATGAATTATTCTGTAAATGCTGCTGGAATGATTATCCACATATAAAAATAAAATAGAATTTGAACCCTGAAGTGGCCCTGCAGAGACCTGAGCTGGAGGTCCAGCTAAGATATTTGATGAGCATAACAAGTTATTTTCACAGGGATGAATGAGATGCACCCAGCCGGGCCCCCTGGAACTTCTGGATGGACTGTGTGGGCTGCGTGGGACTTCTCGGATCTCCTACTTCCACACTGGGGACACCTGGGGGTAGCAGGATGGTGGCCTACTGCATTCCTCTGGCTCAAGTAAGACCTAGCATGCTGCTCAGAAAGCTCTGGTCGTTGGTGGCCCTCAAGCAGGCTCCAGTTTACGGTGACTGCATGCACACCAGGATGCAGTGTTGCCCAGTCCTGTGCCACCCTCACAATCACTGCTGCATTTGAACCGACTGTTTCAGCTGTTGTGTCAATCCATTCTTTGTGGTTTCCCGCCTTCTCACTGAACAGCTCCTTTACCAAGAATGATCTACACCTCCAATTATGTTGCCTTGAAACTCCAGCATAAATACTTTATGAGAATTAGAGAAATCTCCTTTAAGAAGTTCTACACGAGAATCTAATATCTTGTTCTGGGAACGTTGTTGTTGTTGTTGTTTTGTTGATTTTCCTTATGTATTGGAGTACAGTCTCAACAGGATATACAGTAACAGCTAGAAATCACTGTGAAAAGATTCATTTCGATGACTCGGTATGGGTGTGGCCAATGTGTCAGCTATAAGACACCACCCGCCAGCATCCCATTCTCAGACCATCCACACAAATCCTTTTAGGCTGAATAAAAGGCCTACGTGATTAAAAATTAAACTGGAAACTCTCTTTTCAAAGAACCCTAGGATAGCTGTTTGAACCTCCAGGCAGAGATGAATATCTGCAAAAGACGGACAACACCAAAACAACAAACATCATAAAGGAATGTAGTTTTTTCAGGAACAGATAGTGACAAGGTTAAGTTGTTGCTTATGGGAAAGCTATTTCAACTAGCATAGTTGTATTCATAATATATATTTTTATATAGTTCAACAAATCAACCCTTAAGCAGGCAAATAAGCTAATAAAGAATAAACAAACAAGATAAAAGTCATAGGTAAATCAAACAGAGAGCAGACATGACTGGATCCTCCCCACACGTAGAGCATTGCTGAGGGACATGAGCCCTGTAAACACAATGACATCACATCGGGCTCTCAGAAGCCGGAGTGTGACCCTCCCCCGGGGGCTTAGGGATGTGGTGGGACTGGAGCTTGCCATCACTGCTGAAACCAGAAGTGGCCAGTCCATTCCAGCTCATGGTGATGCCATGTGTATCACGGCAGATTAGAACTGGACTCCGTACGGGATTTTCAACTGCTAGTCCAATCTCTTTCACTAGGAGCTCTGAGTGGTCTAGGACCGCCAACCTCTTGGTGAACGGCTCAGCCTTCACAAGTGTCACCTCCCCACAACACTTCCCGGATGCACGCCTGGCACGATGGACAGACACATGAGCACAAGGGCGCCCTCATCCAATGGGTCCTCCAGACAAAATGGAGAAACCTGTCTTGATACATCACAATGAGAACGGCCGTGTTAAAGCTGCACACCGTTATGGATTCCTCTCTTACAGATAGAGGATGCCCGTGAACCACGTCAACGCAGAAACGTGTGCCGTCTCATCTTGTTTATGTCAATGTTTAAATCATGCAAAGACTAAACTGTCTGATTCGAGGATCGTTGCTTAGGTGGGCCAGGAGCCCTCATGATGCAGTAGTTAAGTGCTCACCAGACGGCCAGAGGTTCACTGCCCCCAGCTGACTCGCAAGATAAGGATGTGGCAGTCAGTGGCCACAAGCATTGCCACTCTTCTTAAATGCAGTCCGACCCATAGTGGCGCTACTTTACCAAACCAGAGACTGGTCCTTCACAACCCACCCCACATGCATGATGCCAGATCTCGCCACCCTCGATTCTAAGGAGCATCCCAACTGTGCTTCTTCCAAGACAGGTTTAACTGTTCTTCTGACAGTCTATGGTGCTTTCAGCATCCTTGGCCAAAGCTATCATTCAAATCCATTCATTCTTGTCAAGTCTCCCTGAGTCCTTGTCCAATTTTTTTATGGGCAGGTGGTGGTTGCATACCCTGACTTAGATAAGTCTTCACAGTGATGTCTTTGTTCTTGAGCACTTTGGAGAGGTCGTATCAAGCATATTTCCATGAAAACATCTGTTTGATGTCTCAACTTCTGTTTCCAAGGACTTTGTGGAGCCAAGTAAACTGTAATCTTTGACTATATTACCGTGTCCTCCTACAGATATCCTGATGTTGCTTATTGGTCCGGTTATGAGGACTTTTGCTTTCTTTACATAGAGTTGTAAGCCAGGTGGGAGGCTGTAGTTTGCTTGCTTTTATCTTCATCAGTAAAAGCTTCAAGTCCTCTTTGCTTTCAGCAACCAAGCTGTGACATCTGCATATTGAATATTTTTAATGAGGCTTCCTTCCATCCTTATGATGTGCTACTACTCTTAATCATCATCCTCAATCACTCAGATAGTTGCTCAGTATCCAGATAGAATAAGTACCGTGAAAGAATCCGATCCGGATGCACGTGTCTCTTGGTTTTAACCAGGCAGCATCCCACTCTTCAGGGAGGCCTGGTGATGTAGTGGGTCGCACACTGGGCTTCTAACTGCAAGTCAGCAGTTCAAAACCACCAGATGCACCTCAAAAGAAAAATGAGGACTCCCATAAGGAGTTAATCTCAGGAACCCCCAAGAGCAGTTCTGTCCTATCCTGCCGGATCAGTATGGGTTGATGGCAATGAGTTTTTGATCCCTTGTTCTGTTCAAAGAGCTGCTTCTTGTTGGGCATGAGCACAATGCGGTAGTCTGGAACTCCCATTGTTACATGTATTCATGATTTGCTATGATTCTGTCAATCAAATGGCTTTGGGAAGTCAAGGAAATACAAGTAAATAGCTTCCTGCTGTTCTTTTTCCATCCCAAATCCACTTGCCATCAGCAATGGTTTCTCATGTAGCATGCCCTGTTCTGAATGCCAATCAGACATTGAACATCTCCCTGTTGGTGTCCTGAATGCCATTTGAACACCTCACTGATGATGTCCTGCTGCAATTCTTTACTTTCTCTTCTGCACAATTTTTCAGACATGGCCCTTTTCCATATATGGTCAAGTCTCCCAAATTCCTTGGCAGAGACTGCTGAGTGCTTCCAAATTGCATCCATGTGTGAAAACATCCAAAATGGTATCCTGTCCATTCCTGAAGCTCTGTGTTTTTTTCAGTCCTTTTATTGGGAGCTCATACAACTCTTACCACAATCCATACATAAGTCCATTGTGTGTCCAGCACATCGGTACATCCGCTGCCCTCATCATTCTCGTAACATTTGCTGTCTACCTAAGCCCTTGGTGCCAAGGAAGGTCTTTTTCCAGCAAGGCCTTGAGTGCAACTTAGATTTCTTCCTTCATCTGAACGACTTCTGTATCCTCGGCACCCTCCTAACGTGGTTGAGTGTGGACCCGTTCTCTCCGGTACC